>DWKW01002126.1:0-11453 GCA_018250115.1 Doberes anticus
CACTCCGCTGTGTAACTAATATGATTTTAGCATATTAAGGGATGGGGGGTGATACGAGTGTAAGGAGCGCGTCTTGGCCCACCCCGTAATAACGAAAATGATGTAAGGTGTGCCCTTAATATCCATCACACGTCCCCGTATTTGCTTATCTATGAAAACACGGAAGTGTAAAAATCGTCAGCGGTTACAGAGGGTTACGTCGGTACGCCCTAATAGTCCCTTGTATTTAGCTCAAGTACTTAAGATTATTAATTCACAAATACGTAGATGCGTAGAGTTCGCAAATATAATATAATGTGGTAGTATTTACACGCTGGTCACACATTAACCGCATCTAGATGTCAAAATAGTAAAAAAATTACCAACATTTGAATTACTATAATAACTAATTAGTTTAATTTAAAAAAAAATGCCATAGGCAGCCTTTTCATTAACAAATGATTGTAAAAAAAAAAGCGATATGACCACATGCAAATATAGTACGATGATAAATACAGTTAAGTGCACACCTTTATTTTACAATACATTAACCTGGAAGCAAAGTGTAACTTCCATTTAAATTTGCAAAATTATTTTTATCAACACACATTACATGTATTATCATGTGCATTTTAATTGTATTTCAAATTACGAGAATTTCAATTCACGCCGACAATACTTATCTGATTCAGTTACGCAGCAGCCCGATCGCAACGTGCCAACAAACTCATTTAACTTTGCGAGTTTCTGTTTAAAAATTCTGCTTCAAATATTTCGCCGCTTCGATTTTATTGTCTTCCGGTGTCCTCCTTTCACGATACATTTGTTTTATTTATCACAATTCGGGGATTAAGTGAGGTTCCAAACTCCAACCGCTCTGCCGTAATCTGTATATCTTTGAAGTTGGTTTTAAACTCAATTGCGGGTGCTTTTTGTTGGTTAAGACCAAACGTCTTGTATTCTGTGACCATTCCCATTTTAAGTTGATGAAGAATGTTAATAACTAATACTGTTATTTTTCAATAACAAAAAAACTGTGAAATGTTGCTTTTCGTAGATACTTTATATACATACTTAAAATAAACTACTGATTAATTCTTCCACTTATCCGTTATTTTATTAATATATCCAACAGGGAACTTAGTAGCAAAAAATATCTGCGCAATATCCCGGTTCGAACCTAGAAACATTTGGCGTCTCTACAAGGTGGAGCACAATACAATCAAACGGTAGCAAGAGTCGCAGGAAATACACGGAGCAAAACGGAGGGTAGATACGCGAACGCAAATGTCGCCGGCCTCTAAAAGCTCTCAATCGGATGCTACGCTACATAAATAAGACTGGATGAAGGTGCCCTTATCTGTGGACACTTGACACTTACCTCAGAATGTAGCGAAGAGCGGGCAAAATGACTGTACTCACGTTATAAAGTGAACAAAGTAGTCCCTCCGTTTGCCGGAATAGTTTTGACCTCGGGAAGTTGTTCTTACAAATATTGGCATTGACGTGCTTATCTTGGAAAGTTTTTTTAGAATTTTTATGTAACAATCCACGAGAAAATGCAAAAATTGTCAATTTTTTTCAAATTAACATTTTTAATTGATTTTGTGGTTAGGCAGAATGCTGGACAGGAGGCATTCCAACTTGGTCATAAGGAATCCACGTATCACCTTAGATGGGACTTCGGACTTAGGTATTTGAGGTAAGATGTGGATATCCATGGGTTCTAGTGATCACATAATTTCTGTTTTTAGATTAAAAATTAAATATCTACAAGAAATACAATAGATTGAATTAAACTTCAACCACCTACTTCATGTAACTTTACATAAGATAGAGTTGTTCAAGCCGATGTATGCAAAAGTATGTATGATGTATGTATGTATGACGTATGCAAAAATAACAATCATTTTCTACATACTATTCTATTGTAACCATTTTTCGAATATTTTGTGTGTTACCATTTCAATATAAAAAACATATCTAGGCACTTGTATCAATACGTCTCTGTATTTACTTAATCTAAAACGGTGGCCCACAGAGATCTGTTTACTGAACCGCAAAGCGTTTGTAATCGTTTAATACACTCAATTCTTTATCAGTGTGGGGGTGTCGTGTTTACCCGGATAAACCCCCGCGCCTTTAATGTATAACCTGACGAAAGCTCTGATATCTCAATTGATAACGAATTCGCTAGATATTGCTATACGTTAGTATGACTATACTAGACATGTCATATTTTTTTTTATATTTACATAATAAGCCCTCTTTATACACCGTTACCGCATGTATGACTTCTCTGGTATTGCTCATGTTCTCCAGACACGGCGACCACTGACTACCAGGTAAGTATAAGGTAAGCTCCAACTTAAATGCAATTCTTAAGACAGTCCAAAGACTCTTTTGATTTTCATTAAAGTCAATATCAAAAATTTTAAAAACTATTTACCTTTACGTATACCAATAATCAAAAATCCCAATAAAGCATGAGTAAATTTTACTACTTATTATATTTTACATTTTATTCTCGCTATATTTTCAAGCTGAGGTTGAAAGTGGGTCTCGAAATACAAAAATTTCGAACCAATAATTCAATGAATCGAAATGAACGACACAAACTAAGCCGAGCCTGATAATGACGTCATTTGCTTATCAGTTGACCATTACCGAAAATCGAACGGCACATTACGTAGCGTCCGAACCAGTTCTAACCGTCCCGGAACGATATAAAAACATCTTATCGAACCGTCTTCAGTGAAAACTGCCATCGATCGCAATATTTACTTTAAAAAAACACATAAATTCCATCCATTTACAAAAATAAAAACATTTCCACTCTTATCGTGTTCGATTTTAAACGGTGCGCCATCGGTAGCTAAGTTGGGTACAAGGTTTTTGTCCTCGGTTCCCTTTTTTCCGGGGGGGAATTTCTTTTGCGCAATTTAGAGCCGAGCAGATAATAAAAGGGCTCTAACTGCTCCGATCGCACCCTAATGAAAACTTGAAAACTCCTCATTTCTGTATCAATAACTTCTTTGGAGACTCACGCATCTTATTGATAAAATAAAATAAAAATACCCACCCGTTTCTAAGTAAAGCGGAGTTATTTTTACTACGTCAGAAACAAAAGCGACATAACTATTTGATCCTTTGTAGCATGCTTACATACGATACTTACAACATTAGTCTAGTTACATTAGTAAAGTAGATGCCAGCAAGATGTACCTACATATCGGTACATTGTGGATTACAAAAAATATTTAAACATAGAAATCATCTACAAAATCTTAAAATGACAATAAAAAACATATTACTTAAAGTTTGTACGTACCCACAAAAGCATTAAAGTAATACTTGACCTACTTTTTTATCATTCGAGAGTGAAACCGATATCAGATTACTACTTAATTGAACAAAATTATCAAATTCAATATTTATAGTTACCCTCCATGTAATCGACGGTGGAAGTTCCTATTGTCATATTTATTTCTAAAATATAACTGCCGTTCCTGTGGCATTCATTTAAAGGGGTGGATTGCATCATAATACTATAATTCAGATATATTTAATTTACATTTCATATTTAGGCAGGTAAAGAATAAAAGAGTGTAAAAATGCACTATCGATTGGCACTAATTTCGTAGCATGAGTTTTATAGAATATTGTACATAAATCAAAATCTCGAAATTGTTTCAACTCTCCTCATTCTGCTCTACCCACTCATACCTTACGTTTAACTAGTCTTCATAATTAACTCATTATTGGCCGACTACTGGGCACGGGTATCCTCTCAGCGATGAGACGGTTTAGATTCAATTTAGCTGGTTGACGGATTTCACATGCCTTTGAGAACATTATGGTCTTCTCTCAGGTATGCATCTCACAATGTTTTCCGTCACCTTTAAAGCGAGTGATAATATATTTTTTAATATGCTCATAATTTAGAAACGATTAAATATAATAATTTCGAAAAATTAGAGGTGCGTGCCGGGATTTGAACCCCGACCCACCGAAGCGGGAGCTCGAGATTCTTAACCAATAGGCTATCACTGACTAATTTGACAAGTCTTAGCAGTAGATAAAGGTATGTAATCTGCGGTTATCAATTAAAACCAGGTAAAATAAGTGCAAGAAAATTCGTCGCGATTATAGCAGAGAGTAAACATTTGTATCTTTGCTATAAATTTTTTACATAGTAATAGTAATACATGTGTTCATCTCAGACCAGCACTTGACCCACTTCGTTGCACCTACAAATCGAAAATCGATGTGGCAACGACCTCTCCGGCCATCGGCCGCGTAGTGCCAACTCCCGCGCTCATCCTGTGTAGGTATCTTAAACATTTTCTGCATATGCTATGTACTTAAATCACATATGGCAATGCATGTCACTTGTGCAGTTTTTGATATCAACGCCAGGTCTCAATTGGATTTAAAGTCTTTATTTAAATACTGTACCTAAAGATTTTTTTAAACTTGGTGTATACATATTCTCTCTAACGGTAGCAAGTAAGAAGTTAAGAACAATGTCTGTGTTATATATCTTTTAGTACCTTTTGATATATTACAACATCTAACATATAAATCGATTGACATTCTTAGAGCGAATCATATAATACAATCGTACAAGCTTATTCCTCTGCATCAGGAGGTGCGGAATTGCCACCACTTTTGGAAACTTACGGAGCCTTCTCAGAAATGCCAAAATTTAAGCAATCTAGTGTCATTTTGTGTAAAGCGTCAAAATTAAAGAATACTAAAAGGCAACGACGGACTTCCCTATATTATTTTAGTTTCAGTCGAATTATTTCTCCTTTATGTCAAAAATATACTTAAAATACAGTATAAAAAAGGCTGAGCGCGCGTATTATTATTACTGATAAATATAATTATACTGTTTCGACCAGCTTACGGATGTTATATAAGTATAACATTATGAGCTTATCAAAAATAGATACTCATCAAAATCCCTCTTTCAAAATACTATGACCACCTTAAATGAAAAGAAAATTCAGCAGATTTATTCCTGTATAAATGTATTGTTTGGTTGCAAGTTTGAAGAATTATTACTTTTGTTATAATTGTATATATACGTCGCTTTAAGATTTTTGTATTTTTTCTAATTACTATACCTATAGTAGATAAATGCTTTTAATAATTTCGTGTGAGCATTTGAGCGCGTTTTTTTCTTGTCGGCGGTTATTCCCCTCGTCCACGTGGCGGTCACTAATTGCTCAGCTGGGACGCTCTACCAAATGTGAGTTTTCTATTTCAAGATTAAATATATATCTATTTATTGTATGACAATGTGCTGTTGTAAGATCCACCGTTGTGCAAGCCAAATATATCGAATATTATGCTTGCGGCCACATGCGTGAATTTTGAATTAGCATTTGATACGGTTACGTAAATGAGCAATTTATTTGGTTGATACAGAATTTAGAGTACTTTAATAATATTGGTGTGAGGTCAACATATTCAGAGGATCGTCTCCTGTTTTCGACATCAATATAATATAATTTATTGATGTATATATTACATATTAAAAATGTTCGAAAACTATAAACTTTATGTAATCTCCTAAAAAAACAGTAGCTTTTAATCTCTAATACTCACAAAACTCATTCAACAATGCATTCAACAAATTTCAACAAAAGCTACAATCCATTAAATCTTACACAATAATCTACGTAACCACATTTGCAACATTGTACCAACTTGCAAGAGGTTTGTTACTTGGAAACTGTGAATGAGAAAATTAACGCACGCCAGCCATATTGAGATTATTTCAACTGCGGAATTATGTACAAGCTACGCCACATGTCCTTTCTCGGAACTCGGGAACTTCTCCATGCGTATTCGAATTCCTGTATGGAGTAGAAATGCGGCTTTATAGGAGTAAAATCATACTTTCTCCTCGACGGGCGCGGGGTTCGTCGTACTAATGACCGCGCGGGGCGAGGCGCTGCCTACCTATACCTATCTACACATGCCACGACAACCACACTTTATATTGCGTTTAGCAGGCTGCCTACCCACACTCTTGCTGTTGCTACACACAGACATGCACAGTCGCTCGAGAATGCTTCCTTTTTTTTGTTACTCCAACGTACACTATTTTCTTTTTGACTGACAACTATACAAAAGTTACGGTTACAATTTCAGCCACTATACTACATAGAAACGCAAATGTAGCAACTTTTTTTACGTACATTTGTTGCTTCATCTTGTGATTTATGTTGTTACAAAATGTTTGTCTTTTAAGAATACTAGTGTCCGAATTATTAGTCAGTGTTCACTCTGAAACTGTGTGTGAAAACAGTGCCGAGATATTTTTAAAAACTCCTTAAAGATTGATGTAAAGTACGATTGATGGTGGTAGAGTCTTATGTCAAAGGCTCGCCTACGGCGGCACCACAGCTGCACCTATTTCTGCCGTAAAGCAGCAGTGTAACAACTGCTGTGTTTCAGTATGAAGGGTGTGGCTACCTAACCTTCTACCTAGAAGACACTAGACAAGAGGTATTCCAACTTAGTCCTCATGAGTAGCAACGCATCCACATACGACCTCAGATAGGACTTTCGTCCTATTTGAGATTTGATGTGGGTAGGATGATCTGCAGTGACTATTGCATGATCGTGATCTTCCTTTGTTATGTTTAAATAAAACCCTGTCTGCTCATCTTTGCTGCTCAGCTACTAACCTAATGATGCCCAAAATGGCGAACGACATCCTGGAGAAAGCGTATTTCGTAGAGCTACACCGTAGGCCGTAGAGCTCTGCTACGTATCAACCTTCTACGTATCACTGCCCATCTTGCAAGAAATCGCTTACATCTATCTAGATGCAATGTGCTAGCCAAGTTATAATAATACCTAACTTAGTGCCCTGTTCAATATTCTCCGAACACTCTTTTTACCGAACTTGGTCGCCTTTTCACATTTAAGTTTAAGCGCGTTAATATAATAAACAATAAAACTTTACTGACAAATTACCAAAACGGTCACACTAGAGAAGTTGCCGGCTTTAAACTATTATTTAACTCTGTATATTTTGTCAAATAGGAGCTAAATATTACATTAAGTGATTCAGCAAGCTTAAATATAAAATCCTTATAAATGCTAATAGTAAAAAATACGCTCAACACTCATTTACAAAAGTGTATAATACTGTAAACAGATACTACAATTCTAGCATTTTAATCGTAAATAACAGATAATCCAATTGACTGAATTCCAAAATCGTATCTAAACTTTTCGGATGAGAGTTTCATTCAATTTAATAACGCCCAGTGGGAACCCTTTCCCAAAGGTCACTGTTCCGCAAAACATTTAATTCATCCCTTCGAAAACAAAAACCGCGACCCAAATCCCGTTAATCCGCATCAATTCAAACAACACAACTGCACATGAAAAAATTCAGTTGATTCTCGTTTGAAATATTTTTAATCTGTCAAGCGATTCATGTAATCCTACTTTTTGGTTGGAGAATGAAAATCAAGAATAATTGACACCAAATTATATCTACTGCTTATTTTTTCATAAAACATCTAGGTGTGTAGGTACGTATTTTAGAAATATTGTTATATATAACGTATAATATAGTGATCAACAAATAAATATCAAAATTTATAAGATTACACCGACAGATGTTATGTCGTTACCACCTATTAGATGCACAAAGAGTTTCTTTATGATTTAAAATTTTAAATACACCAAAGCATCGGACGTGATTAGTCACTGTACAACTACTACTAAGCAAAAATACAAAAATAGAACTTCTCAATGAGGTCATCGAAAACTAATACCTAATGACCGAGTTGCCATACGTCAATTTTACCATTATTGGTCTAATTATCTCCATTATGTATACTTTTAAATTTCCTCCCATTTGACCCCAGAGAAAACGAGAAAGATATCCGTAGGGAAATAGAAGGAAAATAACTTTTTTCAAAACCTACAAGAACTTGTCGTTATTTCGGCAAATCTTTCAAGGATTTACAATATAGTACAATACAAAATACTTTATTGTACACCATAAACGAAGAATAATAGAAGTGCATAGAAAAACAAAACACAGATATACCTACACAATAGACGATCTTATCGGCGTCTTAGAGCATTCTCTTTTAGACAATCATAGAGTATATAATTTATAAATTCAAAAATTGGCAAATATCGTGCACATATCGTCGCAGTATTAGCGAATAGAAGTAAATTTTAAATTTATATAACTATTATATATTTATATACCGACCTTCCAAATATTGTACCAGCATTTATTTTCCAGAACGAGCGTCGGCCGCGACAGCAGCATCCGTCTCCTGAACAACGGCACATCGAAGCTCTGAGGCCGGAACCGCCGCCAGTACCCCGCGGCAAACAATAACCAGGAACGAACCAAAGAGAACTATAGCAAGTGCCTTGTGTTCAAAACCGATACCCGCGCCCCATTCCCCAAGTGCTGTGAACGTGAGAACGGCGGCAAACATGTCGAAACCAATCTTGACGGCAAAGAAAGCAGCACGGAGAGCGTCTTCTTGCCGCTCGAAAACTATGGTACGACTTTATAAATAATTAACTTTTCACACTCATAGCCCCGCAGTATGATTTAAACTGTGTCGTGGGTGCCACGGACAAATGAAAACAAGGACACAAGTACTACCAGATACAGAAATCTTAATTCATCATTGAAATTTCTGCACCGCTGGGAATCGAACCCAGGACCCTCCGAACGTGTATCGTATACGGGTCGTTAATATAATAATGTCATTTTAATATAATAATTTAAAATTCACTTAACTATTGGTATCGGCCATATGCAGAAATACATTATTAATTAGATTAAATGTATTAAAATAACGTAGAATATTATGTATCACTTAGCAACGTTTTATACGCTATGCAAGATTTGCACATGTTTGTATCCACGCCGATAATTATATTGTGATGTTTTTTTTCGCATATAAACGGATCGACACGCGGACCACCTGAATTTACCTGGTCACTGCAGCCCACGGACATCCAAATCAAACTTCGAGTAGGGTGGAAGTCCTATCTGAGTTTGTTATGGATGCGTTACTGGAGTACCAGTGTTATTTATAAAGTTTAATTTTAAACCTATAATTTAAAGCACGAATCAGGTGTGAAAGTTTTATTGAATATTTTTTTAATCGTGTCATTTTCAAAAGAGAAAGGATTACGTTTATTTAAAGCGACAGTAAGCCTATAGATAGAGGGACGGTTCTATTTGCAGAGACGTCAAGCACCTACGTTCACTCCACTCGAACAAGTTAATAATTAAATTACGTAAACTTTCCTAGCTTTTATCCTTATTTTATTCGCTTTCATTGCGAGCGAAAACAAAACTTTGTTCTTCCCTTCGTGACATGTGTGACACGCCACGCCAAACAAGTTTCAAGTACTTTGAATTTAAAGAAATAAAAATTTGTATATTTGAAATACTATAACCGCTTATGTTAGCGTACATATAAGTATTAGTATATAACTTTGCTTAAATTTTAAAATCTAAACCGTTTTAAGGTATCTAAATCTATTTACACCTAAGTATCTATTAAACTATTACTATACGAGAGCATTTTATAAATATAACAGTATTTTATATGGAATGTATGTTGTATGTATGTAAAAAATCCAAACTTTACCAAAACATATCTTTGTAAAGTAGTTTATCCAAAGAATTGTAAATAGTATAAATATGTACTTATTCATTAATTAGTATGTACGTAAACTTTGAACTGTTTTAACCGTTTCATATGAAGCTATTACTGTAATTTGCTTCCAGCGTGGATCCACCGTTGTGAGCGCGATGGTTATGCAAACGACCCTAATAGACTTGTGACGTCATACTTCTAATTATAATTATTTAATGTAAAATATATAGTAGCGTTTACTTTAATTTAATATCCTATGAAGTTGTAAAAAATTCATCAAAATCGGTTCAGTAGTTTAGAGTCCAAATATGATATTGTGATGTGTGAACAAACACACATTTAATTTTGTAATTTTTGTGAGTGAATAAACTAACATTTTACAGGCTTATTAATTTACTTGTGTTCGCTGCACGGCTTTGGCCACGTGGAACTATAAAAAAAATCTTCGTCAAAGAGTCATATTTTTTGTAAATATCTCCTTTGTAGGAATGCACTATATCGATCATAAGCGAATTCAAATCATATTCCGACTCGCACTTGGCCGATTTTCTGGTGGCTGTGACCACAACCTTTTTTGAGGGTTGGTTCCGCGCCTGATCTTATTATAAGTTACGTTTATCGTAAAATTAAATAATAAATGATTAATTAATCCGTTACACACGTTGTTGTTAACCTAATGTTAAGCGGTCGCTGCAGCGGACGAAAAACTATCTGAGGACGTTACTACTCCTGAGGACTAAGTTGGAATGCCTCCTGTCCAGTGTTTTCTGCCTTATTACAATTTTCAAGCCGTAACACAACAGTTCTCACCACCAAGTCTCTATCACCACTATATTATCATTATAAAAGAAAAAAATTATTGAAGTATTCAATTTAGTTTTTTATTACATCTTGTAGATTACAGTTGTATTTATAAGATATTTAGCCTACACATATTTCAAAAATGCTTGTTGAAAACCCACAGGATTGTCTAAACCTGGAGTGACGCCACCTGCTTGCTGATAGTAACGTAAATTAGAAATTATCTATCACTAAACGTATTACGATTAAAAATCAAAAAGTTCGCTCATAAGCGGATGACGTCATGACATCGCGTGCCTGCCATGAATGGCGTCTTTAGCATTTTGTCAGTTTTAATTTATTTAAACTTTGATGGTTATTTTCACAGAAAATAGAGAAATTCAGAAAAAAATAATCAAATTGTAAATGTGTTATGGTATAATGAACAATTTGAAATATTTTCCTAAAACTTGTTAAATACCCTATTAGAAACACGATAAATGTATTTAAAATTGTATATAGTAGCAAATTAGCTTTAAATTATATTAAATTTAAAACTTTTATTTTATTTTGATTCATTAGTTTTTTTGTGACATATTATACTGGGCAGTCGTCTATCGTATATACCTAGTTTAACGTTGACGTCACAAATTAGTGAAAAAAAAAACCATTAAACACTTCACTTTTCTATTGTATTGTTTTGTAATATAATCGTGTTCAATTGTGAAAGTCCCATTTAAATTAATTCAGCAGTTTTTACGTGACTGGCGGACAAACATACAAACGGACAACCATTTAAAAAATGTTTTGTATCTGCAATGTACATATGCACATACACTTTTTAATACTACTTTATAATAATGGTCGTGAAACTGACATCATCAGTTAATGATGCAGCAAACAAGTATGCAGGGCACCGGATGTTAAGAAGTCATGATGGTGCTAGAGTCTTATGTCAAAGACTCGCCTGCGGCGGCACCACCGCTACACCTATTTCTGCCGTAAAGCAGCAGTGTGAGA
>DWKW01002127.1:0-11452 GCA_018250115.1 Doberes anticus
GGCTTCGGCCCGTCAAAGTACATGACATGTCGCGATGCACGTAATGTAGCATGTTGCAGAAAAGCCACTGTACATTCGTGAAGCCTGGTGGAGCTTGCAGAGTGGTCGTTTTAATAATCTTTTCGTATGTGATCGCGGGGAGCTCTCCATATGTTAGCGATATACCTGTGACACCGTCCAGAAAATCCCTCAACCCTGTGCATACAATAAATGTGTACACATCGGCGTGCAACATCATCGTGTGACGTCTTCACATATAGTATTGCTGAAGGGAAATGAAGAGTTAACATGTGACGTTTTATTTTTTATTTACATACACATAGCTCAAATTGTACGGAATTTACACATATTCCTAATGCCAACATTGTGTTTTCTCAACGTAAGGAGTTGTTAAATAATAGGATGATATGGCCAGTACCACTGAACATCAGGTATCGTTGTCACAGAAGAGAAGTGACAACGACCTTCATACTCTGACTGTTTTCATACTGGGAACATTCTCATAACATACATCCTGCCCCTTTATTCAAGCGTCCGAGCGGGGCAGGGACGAATATTGGTTCCGTAATGTTATGTTATGTCATACTGTCATCAGACTGCCATGCTTACGAGCCAAGTAGAGAGGCATACCTAACGTTACTATGCATACTACTGGCATGATGACTGATCTACGATCAGTATTTCAAAGAAATATTTCACAGGGTATCGTAACATCCACTTCATGCTTAGCATCATAATCTACGCCGTGCTCATGTTTCTTATACACATTAGGGAACCGTGCAATTTTCTCAATTTACGTCGTCGTCGTAATGTTTCAAGATATCCCAATTTGAGTAGCACCCTAGTAGTAGCCTAGCATCGACGTTACATGAAAATACCACGCCCTCCAACCTCCTTAATAGAGGCCTAGACGGGGGATGCGGGGGGGCGTCCACTGTCTCATGATAAGGCCTCGAGGTGGCGCGCGCGGTGTTCCCGTGCGCTCCTCACCGCAGGCGGGATGGAGAAACTCCAGCTTCATCACACCAAAGAGAAGGGGTCCCTAAGGGACCAACGCTGTCGGGTTCGCGGAAGAATGCGAAAGCGCGCCCGTAACCCCGTCACTTTGCGTAAAATGGAACACCGTGGGGTTTTAGCCGGTTAGAGTCCGGCATTTCCTTCGATCGCCCTCGCGATAGAGCGGATTCTACAAGGATTTCCCCACGTAATAAAAAAGGATCGATACATTACAACGAGGCTAAGTTTTGCAACACGGCATTCGTCAACTTTGCAGCAGTTCTCTTGTCGCCTTTGCAGCACCTGGACATGTTTTGTAGCAATTCATGACACATTATTCAGAAGCCTGCAACAACATAACATACAACATACAACAACAACACAAATTCGACTGCATACTGGGATCGATGAATCATCAGGTGTACATTACACCTGATGTTCTAGGATTCATTCAGGTAACAAAATTCTCAATCGTGTCTGATTTCGCATATAGAAATAATGGGCCCTATGTTTTTGTGTTCCAGACTGTATTTAATATAACTGTAGTTAAAAATAATTCCTAAAATAATGTTATTTACATTTATCGGTAAATGTACCGATAATAAATTATAAGTACCTATTGAATTTTTTTAAATGATATAATACATAATACATTACTTTATTGAAAAGGAACTAAATAAATAAAGGCTGTGTCTTTTCTATAACATCTACGGTTTAATCAATACGATAATTATATATAATCACTAGTTTAGAGGAAGGATCTACAATGGTTCTATAGTGATCATGAGATAGGTCTAACGTTAACATTACGCTCGTGAAATTTCTTTTGGAATTTTAAGAGATGTCTTTTTCTCGCTTCTCAACAGCAAGCTTTATTTTTACGCTGATAAACGTTACTTTACGGTTTTTTTTTCAGAGCTTTCGCACGCGATAGTATCGCCGCAAAAAAATTTAAAAATCGTTTCAATTGACCTCCTGAGTATATCACGTCGCATACTTACTAAAGGAACAAACTGTATAACTAGTTCTCTGTAGCGATCTTGTTTTTGCGTGATTTTATAAAACCTTATAATTTTTTTATAAAATATAAATAAAAATTGATTTTTGTTCAGAGGTACCCAGTAAATTTTCACCTAACCACACCCTTCAAACCGAAGCAACAGGGCTAACGCTGCTGCTTTACGGCAAAAATAGGTCCGGTGTTGCCGCGTCAGGCGAGCCTTCGACCACCATCAAGATAATTCAGGTTCATAATTTAGAGAATTAGAAACGGCTCTTCGTCGTTCTTATCTAATACGTTGTTGTGAATTTTTCGACCACGCCCATGTGGCCCTTAAATCATTTACACAAATTAATATTTGTTCGCACGCTAGGCGGTGCTGGTGGATTCTTGCAAATCGAGATCTAAACAAAAACCTCATAGCTCACGGTTTCAGAAAAATATACCTAGTATCCCAAATTTTTTCTTCGACATAAATATTGTTTTTTTCGAAATGTAACGGCTTCGGGCCGACACGTCGGAGTTCGGTTCTAAGAAGTAGAGTTGTCGCGGCGCCGAGCCGTGCCCGTGTTGTTCCTTACTCGTCTAATAAATAAAAGGCTGCTTGGGAAATATTATGTTACGTCTTGGGGTGTTTTTTGGGTGAGTGCGTGCGGCGCGGTGGTCGGCCGCTTTGGCGACTCATGCCTGTGTAATGGAGCATATAGTTCTTGGATCTTGGAGAAATGATATGTGTACTTTCTACTTCGTGTATTCATTAGGGTGTAGTTATATGTATGTCATCGTTTATTTTTCGTTTATCGAAAATTAATTTGTCTTTCAAGTACACGAAACCTTTATTTTTATTTTGCGCTTCTGCTTTTTAAAGTATGCTTATATTTTCAGGTTTCGGTAAATAGCTTTCTCACATTACCATTTAACGATTTTATATTTGCGTGGGCCAAAGAATGTTAAATATAAGTAAAGTATTGTCATCCCCGAGAAAACTGCCGAATCAACTGCATTCCGCGTTTCGTACAGACTGCTGTGCGGTGGTGTCGCATAATTTTAATTAGGTAAACGTTACATTGAGCAAAATGTGGTTTTCTACCGGAATGATCAGCACTTACTGAGCACTTATTGTCTTGCGTCGGATGCATTCGTAGACCGTATGATTGACCAGAAAGCCGCAAATTATGCATCCCACTATAAATAAAGTTGTTAATGGAAGGCGGCTCCGCCAGTAATTGGGCTTTAAAACTCCATCTCATAAACGAACGAAATCCCTCTATATCCTGTCGGTGAGCAGGGACTCATTGTGAGCGGGCGGACCGGTATCAGTCACACAATAATCACTGCTTCCCACCGTGATTCTCCAATCTAAAAAAATATGAGTGATTATTAATATTTTACTAATAACACTTGAACATAAATACTTAAATTTTAATGTACCTGCATTCCTGCCAACAATAGCTGTACCGCAAGATAAGTAGATAAGGATCTAGATTTTATCAATACCTAGACTAATCCCAGATACAGTGCATTAGATAACTACTTTGAATTACAACGGCGTAATTCATTCATATGAAACTCCTGAAAAGTTTTATATAAACTACAAATAATAATGTAATATTTTATAACTCTTAAAGGGAATGCGATACAGATAAAGTAACACAATATACGCAAATTATGGAGACGGGTCAAATTTCGTTCTTCCTTTATATTTGATAAATACCGGTCTATTTTGCGACGTATGTATGTATGGGATGTATTCGCAATTCACACATGTGTACAAGATTCGTGTGAGGACAGAACTTGTGCCATGCTTGTGCGTGTGCCACGAAGGTCATTCGCACACGACGAGAAACCTCCGAAGACGTTCCATTCATAACTTTAACAGCCACTCATTATAATATATTGCTTGGGTATGAGGGAGCAGCGAACAACTGGCATATATAATACGTAACATGTTCTACGTAGCTATCTATTGCCGCGTTACCTAGGTACACATTTACCCGTCTACGACGAAGCCGAAAACGAAAGGCGAGTTAAGATTTTAACAATGTAGGCACTTGTCTTTCTACTCGTTCTTTGTTCTATAGGTAACTGATATTTATAGAGAGTTGAAAATATTGGTCCGAATATCTATGTATTGTTTGTTTCTTCGTAATATAATGACAAACTAAACCAGATAGTATATAATTAGATATACGAGTATCGTATCGGTGGAAGTGTCTTATGTCGAAGGCTCACCACCACTGCTGCCCCTATTCTGCCATATAGTAGCAGTGTGAGCATTTCTGCGTTTCAGTTTGGAGGTGTAGTTGGGCAGATAACACTGGACAGGAGTCATTCCAACTTATTCTTCGAACTAAGATACGACTTCCGTCCTAGTTGAGGTTGGATGAGGATGTTCATGGTTCATGGGCTGCAGTGACCACTCAACATCACGAGGCCTGCGTGCTTCGTTTGCTTCTCGTTTACAAAAATAGTATTTGAGATCAGATGGAAGCATAGGTAAGTCAGTGATAGCCTAATGGTTAAGCACTATTCAAATCCCGGCACGCATCTCTATTTCTCGAAATATTATCTATTCGATATTTTCGAAGTTATGTGCGCATTATGAATTAATTATTACTCGCTTTAACGGTGAAGGAAAAGATCGTGAAAAAACCTATATGCCTGAGAGTTTTCCTTAACGATCTCTAAGGCACGTGAAGTCCGCCAACCCGCACTTGGCCAGCGTGGTGGACTAGGGCCTAAACTCTCTCATGTCTGAGAGAAGACCCGTGCCCAGCAGTGGGACAATAATCGAAGTATAGGTAGATTACGCGTTCCGAATATACCTACACATTGAATATGATTTGATATTCACTCAGTGAACCTGTTATTTATACCTACTCGGGTTTTAAAACTACAGGTACCTACTACAAACAAACAAAATCAGTAAATTGCATGAATACCTACCCAGGTACAAATGTTTAAAGAAACATAAGATCGCCATATTTTAATCCTTTCGGGTACTTATACAAACATTAAAATTACGTTACATTAAATTGAAGACGTGCGTAAATTAGATGGTGATTTAAGTTAAATTTTATATTTTGCTGGTGGTAGAGTTTTATGTCAAAGGCTCGCGTTTGAAACAGTTCTATGTGCGTGTGAACTGTTGGCAGAAGACACTGGGCAGCAGGCATTCAGACTCAGTCCTCAGGAATAGCTACACATCCATGTACGGCCCCAATCAGAACTTCCGTCCTAGTTATGTTTGAAGTGGATGTCCATGGGCTGCTATGACCACTTAACATCAGGGGTCAGCATGTCATTTGTTACGCGGTTTCAATTATTTACAAAAATAAAAAGTACAAAACTTCTGTACCCAATATTGCACTTTAAGTACTAGCACTTCATTTAGATTCATTCGTGTCCATTATTGTTTAACCGGATCATAGGCTTGCACTTTTTGCCAAAACGCTGTTCTATTCAATCTACTGCTATGGAACAGAATAGATTTAAAATGTATGGTAATGACATAAACTGATCAAATGTCACGTGAAGAAAGAAGTTCAAATTTAACAACCGTAACTGCGAAGTTAGGCTCGAAAGTGGCTTTATGAAATCGTTAACGTTTGCCACTTGGTTAGGGCTTCTGGGAAAATCCGAGAAAAAAAAGGGATTTAGGTATTATCAGTGACTAGCGATCCGCACCGGATACGAACAGTTACCTGTAAGTAATATAGCGTCGCGTCGTTCAGTTAATAGTGAATTATAAGTAAAGTATTTAAAGTTTCAACGTTTCACACTCATTGCTCCATAGTAGGATTTAACCTGTGTCGTAAGTGTCGTGGACACACAGAAACAAGCACACAAATACTTAGACAGATAGGTACAAAAATCTAAATTCATCATTCAAATTTCTGCCCCGCTGGGAATCGAACCCAGGACCCACCGAATGGACCGCAAGACCGCACGGTAACAAAGGCGCCATACCGGTCGTCAATCTGGGGTCAGGTGGTCGGATATTTGTAAGTGTCCGATCTATTTTGAACATCAAATGGTTACTTTAGCGCTTTGATAAAGACTCAATCAAAATATTAAAATGATAACTGAGAGTCAACAATATCAGACATATGCCATATTAACTTCTCTGTAAACTTTTTTAAGACTTACTATTACTATTCAGGTATCTACTCAAAGATTTTGACAGCATTAGCCATGTAAGCGGCTGAAAGCGTCGTTTTTCGACGACGATTGCAAAACGGCGGTTTTTTTCTGCTATTTATAGATTAAAAATTAGAATGAAAGGAAAAAATTATCTAAATGATTGTGAAAACCGCATCAAAATTCTTTACGTATTTTATAAGAACTAAGCGGATAAACAGACAGACGCGGACAACGTCTTTGTTTAATACCATTGAGTAATAATAAATTCTGTAACAGAGTTAAAAGGTATTTAGTTAGATAGGTATGGCGGTCTCCTTTAAGATGTCTATTAATTTCAGCTTTTAAGAAATCCCCTAAATTTTAATTTTGATGCCATTCAAAAGACCGTAATGAAATTGTCTTGTTTTAGAGGCTATTGAACTTAACTTACCATTGTGTTAGTGATTCCGATTAGATATTTACCGATGTGAATTTTTATCATCAATGCTATCTCTTAAACGTATAATATTCAATAAAAAATTTAAAATGAAGGAACATTACAGTTAAAATCTAAAACTGTGACTTACATTACATTGATGACATTACTGACTGAAGTTTTCAGACCAAAAAAACATAATTAAAACCTTAAATAAAGAGGGCTGAAGTTCTATCTGAACTTGTACATGGTCGCATTGCTACTGACGATGGACCTTATGACGTTCAAACACCTATCCAATACACTACATTGGCTTGGTATATAATTCTCATTTGATATGCCGCCAAATTTATATCGTTCATATATTCGGATATTAAAAATAATGTATCCACCACTACCGCCAGTTCTTTTAAAATATTTCGTTGTGATTTAATCGGGGGCTCTGTGTGTGGTTTCTCTCCGATGGCCGTTATGAACACAAAAGTGAAAATTAAAAAGCCTTCAATGCGCCCCCATCAACCTTTACCATATAGTGATTACCATTATATTCTTTTTATGTTTAATAATTTTATAGGTAGTATAAATAATATTTTCATATGTTTAAGAACACCCTACTTTTTGCATCGAAAGTTAAAAACACCAGAGTTTCTTTCCAAAATAACATAATTGTACCTATTTACATGAAACAAATAACTTTCAAACCTAGGAAAAGTTTTACGGTTTGTTTATTTACTGCCAAGCTATAAGATAATCAGTGATAGCAATCCCTTAAAAGTAATTCTGAACAACTTACTATTTTACGACCTCTCGGAGGAAGCGATTAAAAACACAGTAAAAATTTTAATTCCTTCAGATATGTATCAACATACCCGTTGGAGCGTTAACAAACACCCAGCTCAGGGTTTATTTAAAACTATGACTAGATCGATGTTCAAAACTTTCAATTTAGTAAAAGCTATTAAATAGGTATTTTTAAAAGGGTTTTGTATAACGGAATATCGATGCAGTTTGGTGGATTTATGACTAGATGATTTCAAAAATGAAAGTGAAGAAAATGAACGATTAAACCATTTTTGAATTAATTTCACAAAATTTTTAAGTAACAGCAGGTAAACATTTTTATGTTGTATTAGACTCCTACTATGACTTAATTTCAAAGAATATAATTTCTAATAAAAAAAATACTATTCAATACACAATCTATACCGATGAAACTTTTCTCTCTGTATTAAAAATATTTAACACTGGCGACACTAAGGTCGAATAGCGATATAACATATTATGTATTCAGATAAGTAAATATAAAATTACTTCTGGTTTACAAAATATCTTTTGTATCATATGGCTGACCTGATTTTTAGGGGCTTTGAATTTCTTTATACCTACGTGTATTGGATAAGTAATTAATGAGTAGATGCGTTATGTAAACAAAGAACAGCAGGTATTCTGACCACTACATCATAATTTTCACACACACACACAAACCGCTATGTTATTAAATTAATTAGGTACAGACAACCAAAAAACCGATAATATGCCGAATGTGGATGGTACAGGAAACTTCTAACATACCCATTGGTCTCTCAGCAACTGGCATAATTTTCAGACAACTTAAACATATTTGGTATAGCTGTGTGGGACTTGAAATGTCTTTTTACTTGTAATAAGCCATTTCTAAAAGTTTAACTCCCCTGACACAAGTGTCAAGATTTAGGCTTGTGAGTGCGGTCTTCTTATTGTTATTGGGAGTGCAACAATTACAAGATGTAAATGATCTTAAATGGACTAATTAGTAGGTACACAAAAATATGTGAAATGAGGAATACCAGACCAGATAATTGTATTACTTGTAAGTTGTTCGTAGCGAGTGAACGGAATTATACCACATAAATATTATAAATGTTTGTATTTTTATAAATAACCAAAAAAAAAACCTAAATCTAAAAATCCAAATTTCTTGCAGTTAGTCACAGTAAAGTTGCTGGCTGTAGACAATGTTTAAGAACTGTCTTAGTTTATTTTTTTCAGATTTTTCATTATCAACCACTCAGAGATGAGGAGGCTATAGTCCACCACGCTGTAAAAGTGCAGACTGGTAGACTTCACATACCTGTAAGAAAAATACAGAGCACTTAAAACATGCAGGTTTCCTCACGATGTTTTCCTTCACCGCATAGCAAATGGATATTAGTTTAAAAATTTTTATATTCATCAATTCGAAAATTTAGAGGTGTAAGCCGGAATCCGAACCCGGACCCACTAGCTCGGAAGGCTGATTTCTACTTGGCTATCATAGCATTAATAATTACATAATAATATTATGTCATTTTTGTTAATGTATATTATACAATTACGATAAACGTCATGTAAATTTATGTCATTAAGAGTTTCAAACTGATTTTCACGATTTTAAAGATCTGCTTAGAAATATTCAAAACCAGTGTACCATTTGATACATAGAGAGGCTGATAAACTGCCCATTAAAAATATGACAGGCAGGCCATCTACATTCCTGGACAACAAAAGCCGGCCTACGATTAAAATAACACCTCCTTCGTAGAATGTATGCATACCTACATTTTACTTCAGAAGGGTCCATAACGTTTCCGCTGGGGTTCGATGATACCTTTTTTCCGAGTCCGTTGAAAAAACTTGGCGTCCCATTAACAATAAGATCAAAACTAGCCGCGCCACAATGGCCGGTGAGCGCCAGCCTCCGCTCGCTGCGCAGACACTTCCAGGAATCGCGCCCTTTAAAAAGACCAACTCATCCCGGCCTGTGGGAGTTGGCGAACTTGCATTCCTGATGTACGCTGCAGGGCAGCGCTCCATACGCAATAGCGTTCGTGTTACTTTCCTTTCTCTAATTACCGCTGACCCTTGCGCGCTTTCGAGAAAAATCACGTAAACAACACAAAAAATGCTTATTATCTTAGTGTATCATTTATCTTCAATTACCGAATTACAAATGTAAACGTTTGTAATAAATATTTTTTTTGTACATTCAATTAACATGCAATGACATTTCAAAAAACCTCACCTCATAGTATATAATAGTTCTGATGATTACAATATGAATAATTTTTTATCTTATGACTCAAATGAACATGAAAACTTCGTCCTCTAGTCACCTCCGCGAAGAAAACGGATGCTCATAATGTGTATATTTTACTAAATCAGCATGTCTATGTTTCCAAGATACACAAAACAAAATAAATAGGTATGAACTTTGGATCACATATAAAATACATATACAGTTATTAAACAATTGACTGCAAGTTCGCAAAATATCAGATTTCACAGTTTGTCAAGAACTAAAGAATTCGTTTATGTCCAAAAAAATATCGCAATGACAGGTATTAATAGAAGCAGGTCGACTGTCTGCTATCCATTATGCAATGTGGTTAGTTTCCATTGTATGAAGAGTACAAAAAATCGTCAACAATAATACAAAAGTAATATTATGATTCGAAACAACCATTAGTAAATGCCCCCGCAAGGCTCCCACGCTCGATGGTCCTTCGGGGTGGTTACCTTCAATAACTTGATATATACGTCACATCTGAAGATGAAACCGAAACAAGGAATTTGTTACGAATTAGAAACACTTGTCATTATTTATTATTTGGTTGCATACCCTACTTAAAACTGAGTTGCGGCTTGCGCAACCGATCACTAAATACAATTAACGTTGAAAGTACTTAACACACATGTCTATTAAATTTCTGATAATTGCTTACAGACGATAAGAACTTTGATAGCCTATTGATTTGTAATTGGCCTCCCGATTGTTGGGTCTGCATTCGAATCCCAACATGAAATGTGAAATAAATATCTATTAATTAAAAAAACAACTATTTGTAATAAAAATATCAAATGAGAATCGATGATAATTAAATGATTTGTACTATACTGCAAATTAATCATTATTGATGAGAGGATCTATGTGGTATTTAAAGCCACCAAAACCTCCTCGGTGGTGCATACAGAGATGATCTCCAATGGAATCTATCAGTGCCATCCTCGCGCCTGCCCATAGGTCACGTCCTGAAGCACGCAGTCCCGCTTGCCTTGTAAGCGCAGCAGCTTGCCACCACAGAAAGTTTCAGTTACTCGTAGAGTGGCGATTATTTCTGCAATCAAAGCTCTCACTCTGATCCTCTGGGACTCCATAATCACTTCTTCTACCGAGACGGGCAGCTGCAGAAATTTCTTGTCAGATATTTGCCACCGCTCCATAGGTCGTTAAACTTGTCAGTTATTGAGTTGTGCCAAGGGTGCATAATGACTGACCATAATGACCCAGTCATTGTTGATGTAGAATTACACTCTCGTGCTGCTTACTGGACCTGATTACATTCTGCTAACGTAATTGAAATATTAATTGCGACAATTTTATTATACACAACAGTTTTGTAAACAACAAGTGTTATCGTCAATGTGAAACCTTCTTCTATTATAATTATAAAGAATTGTTAGTTAAAAATAATATTTAAAAAATGATAGACCAGAGATTATTGCTGAATACAATTATAAGAGTTGGGCGTTGGTAGCTTATGTAATATGATACGAACAAAAACAGGTTTTAAAAATTTAAACCATCTTTGCAAACACTTGTCGCAAAGCGTATAACAATAAGGCACTCGTCGGGAATGCTGTCTTCACCGTTTTATTTTGCTACGGGTACGTAGGCCCTTATACCATGTATGACTTGACCATTCAAAGCGTACCTTTCTCTCTTTATTATGATTTAAATAACAAATGCTTGAAAGACGAAAGAAAAGTTAAAGAAAATAACCCTGAATACCTACTCACTTCTTTTATGTTTGGTAGAATAGCAAACGAGCATACAGGCCACCTGATGCTAAGTGTCACTGCATCCCATGGACATCCACATC
>DWKW01002128.1:0-11452 GCA_018250115.1 Doberes anticus
TATCGCACGCTTAGTATTAAAGTGACTGAATCCAAAAATACGATTTTTTGGCAAATCGAAAAAAACCTATTGCATTTCGTACTTCGGCTGTTTATTTGGTTATAAATGTCTGAAAATGTCAATAGTAGTCAAGACAAGAACACTCTAATCAGAAACAAAAATCGAAAGTCAACAAAAAAAATCTGTTCCGATGGGTATCGAACCCAAAACTCACAATAGCAGGCCGGCCTACTATTCAATACCATACTATACTGTACTGACTTATATACTACACTGACATTTTATATGCCTCTATACCGAACGAGATAAAGACTACAGAGGGATATAGTTCGTTAGGTCCCAACTCAGACGATTTGTTTATTATGTATATTATATTTTAAAAATAATTTGGTTGAACGCTAGATATTAATTCAACTTGCTATCGTGCTGATAGTCATTTTTTTTTAAATAACCATATACTTTCTAATATTCAATAATTCGGCCCTCGCAGTGCGCCGACTCGCAGCTCCAAGCTTCTTTCGTATAAAGAAACTAATAGTATTTAGAAACGGGATGATTAATATCTTGATATGGTGGTCATACCAATGGTTTGAATCTCGTTAGCTCAAATGCTAATTTGGATTCAACCAAGTGGCTAAAGAACAGAAAAAAAGTTACATTATTTTCATTAGTCAGAAAGCCGTTAAAATCTATTTTTTTTCTCTAATCATTACACATTCTAATGCATTATTGGGAGAATTTATACAATCACGCTTTACTTGACTGGACTATTAAGCTTCGATCTGAGTGACCGATTCCTTCTTATATGCGCTAAAATAAAAAAATGGTCAACAATGATCTCGTTTCATTGTCATCAACTCTCATTTCCTGTTAAAATATTATTATGGAATTGTTTACAAAGTAAGTTTGTTGTTTTAATTTTTAGGTAGCGCACTACATAGGCGAGATGTGTCGTTACGTGCTGGCCACGCCTCCCTCCCCGGTCGACAAGCAACATAACGTGCGAGTCATTTTCGGCAACGGGCTTAGGCCACAGGTATGTTTTGTTCATGTTACAATGCCCTTGATGTTCTTAAATATATAAAATTCACGCTTACACACACAAGGCGAACCTGTTTCCGCCGTAAAGCACATGTGTGAGCACTGCTTTGTTTCGGTATGAAGGGTGTGGTTAGACAGAAGACAATGGACAGGAGGCATTCCAACTTAGTCCTCAGGAGTAGCAATGTATTCACATATGACCTCAGATAAGACTTCCGTCCAACTTACGGATTGATGTGAATGTCCATGGGCTGCAGTGATCACTTAACATCAGGTGGCCTGCATGCTCATATGCATGTTAATATATAAAGAAATCATAATCTGATTCAATAATAAATTGAGCTGAAAAACATTTCGGATTAGCTACCGAAATTGTGCATAAAATTTAATTGTTACTTATAAGGTTGAACAGTTTTTTTTATATAATAAAAGTGGACAGTCATTTTCAAGCGATTTAAAATTTTAAATGCTTACAACTTCCCTAAGTAAGCCATCGAGGTTAACCTCGTCAAATCATTGTTCATATAACTTCAAAATGACGACGCTAAAATATAAAGTTTGTTAAGATTGACGTTTAAGTTGTATGTTTACAATATTATACATAAATTAAATTTTCCTCAATTATGTGGCTTGGTTTACTGTAGCTCTTTAATAACTGCTCTATTTAAGTCTATTATTAGAACGTTTTTGTGAGACTATCAAACTTTTGAAACTTGAAGTAAATTGCATCAGAAAAGTACATATCCATTAGTACTTGCAACTGTTTGAAGAATTTATGTATAGTTAGGTTATTTCAAATTTGTTACATTCGTAATCTTTTCTTAATGAATTCAATTTAATCTATTTCTGATTACATTGCATTGTATCTACTGTAAATAAACATTTGGTAAGTAGAAAAATTAAGTCAGTCAAAGAAAGCAGATACTTTGATAGTACCAACAGTACAATTTGTCAACAGTAACTGTCAATTTAAAAAATGAAGTCATGATAATTTGTATTGGGTAGTTATGTAAATCTGACAGTCTAATGTTCGCGATGCCGTAACCATGAAGGTTAATAAGGGCATTAAAATAACAAGGAAAACCTAAATTCATGGCAAGCAATGTCAAGGTAATCGTAATATGCAATTTGAATGGCTGATTAACTTAAAAACTTCGAATTAGAACACAATCCTAGCCCAGGTTGTATATATTGCTATTCCAAAGAACTAAGTTCTTTCTGTAAACTCCGCCTACCCACACCTTTTTTAATAGAAACACAGCAGTACAGTACTGTTGAATACAGCCTTTGTTGCCTGAAATAAAAAGTATCCTATCCTGATCATGGTTTATCTGTGTGCGAAATAATAAATCAGTTAACTGCTTAGAAAAAAATTATAATTATGATATTTTTAGAATTTGTAGGATAAAATTAATGATTAACTTTTGAATAAAAGTATTTACTTATATTTAAAAATTACTTGATAACTTTAAAGACTTTTTTAAATAATTTCAGATTTGGACAGAGTTTGTGACTCGTTTCAACATAAAACATGTTATTGAATTCTACGGAGCTACAGAAGGAAACGCTAATATAGGTAAGAGTAAAATAAGTGACAGATTTCACAAAAAAATAATTGGTGCGTTTTAACAAATAGTATTTGAGTTTGACCAAAAATTTGGGTTACCACCTTTTTCAAAGTATAGTCCGATAAGCCTAATTTTTTACCGGTATTATAGGACAATAGATTTTTGTGACAAATTTTACCAATAACTCGAAAACTGTCAGCTTTCGTCGTGGGTCAGTTGAATCCTGCAATAAATTGATCACATCGATACCAAGACTGTATCAGACTCGTCTCAAGAGTACATTAGGAATTTAACTCTTTTATAAATTTGAAGCTACAATTAAGTAAAATTTGGAGTTATCGTAGAATGACAATTCGTTTTATAAGGAATCGATAGCGCCTAAACTTTTAGCAATAGCAGTTTAACATACGTACACATTTAGGCGTGTACGCAAACTGACCGCTGAAGGCGTCAGTTGTTCAACTTTTTAAATCTTCATCGGGAAGAAGTGGGCAGAGTAGAACCAGGGGATATTTGAAACTATGCGCTGGGCTTCGCCCTCATGGTAATAAATACAACAAATAATGAAGAAACTGTTGTAAACTCAAGCCAGCAAAATAATTATTTGTACTCCAAGATTTCATGGTAGTAGTGCACTCAGATACGACGATGAAGACTGGATGTCATTGCCATTGATGTACGATCTACGAACGGTTCATCATCATCAACCCATTATTGTCCCACTGCTGGGCACGGGTCTTCTCTCAGAAATGAGAGAGTTTAGGCTATAGTCCGCCACGCTGGCCAAGTGCGGATTGGCGAACTTTATGGAGAACTCTCAGGCATGTAGGTTTCGTCACGATGTTTTCCTTCACCGTTACAGCATATACACGAACGGTTGTATGCAATTAATTCTATACTGTACCTATTTTGGACCTGTCACGGTCGCCCATATATGTCTCAAGAGGACATTAGGAATTACAAAATCGAACTCTTAAATAACTTTAAAGCTACAGTTAAGTAAAATTTGGAAGAATATGTGATCCTTATAGAATTCTACAAGCAGTGTCCGTAGAATGATAGTTAGTAAGAAAAGTAGCGCCTTAACTTTTAACAATAGCAGTTTGACGTAAGTGCAAATTTAGGCTTTATCATTGTTTCTTAAGGAAGCAAGAATATATTTTTACTATTTTAATGTTTCTCTAATGTTCAATATAAAACTTTAAATTGAAGAGTCATTATTTTAACCACTAGGCTATTGCTAACTCTTCCAGTCGTATTATGTCATTTCATGATAACAGTGTAATCATAACATATGTCTAATTTACTATATCTGAACATATATAATGAATATTATACAATTTTGATGACCACTGTTGCACCTATTTCTGCCATAAAGCAGCAGTGAGAGAACTGCTGTGTTTCGGTTTGAAGGGTGTGGTTAGGCAGAAGACACCGAACTTAGTCCTCATGAGTCGCAACGCATCCACATAAGACCTCAGATAGGACTTTCCGTACTCAATGAGGTTTGATGTGGATGTCCATGGGCTGCAGTGACCACCTAACATCAGGTGGCCCGCATGCTCGTTTGCTATTCTGACATGAAAAAAGATCAGCTGGTCATTAGGGTTTGAATTATAATAAAGAATAATATTATTCTTCTTTATTATAATAATATAATAAAGAAGAATAATAATTACACAACTTAATGTAGTCGTCATGTTGGTCAACAGATGTCTCTGTAGTATATATACTGTATAATATACAACTAATACGGTTATTGTTCCACTCAGCTTAATACCTTTAAACGAGAAATTCTTGTATATATATGAACGATTTTCATAAAATTCAGTATACAGTGGGTTTCGGGAGCGATAACTCGATATAGCTTGGTTTAATTTTTATAAAACGTCCTGTCCGTGTTCGTTATCGGTGTTTTCAGTCAATGAAAAACGAAGGTAACTTTCGCCACCATCTACAAGGTTATAAAATAGCTCATGTGGAAAATCGGCCGGTCCCGAAACCAGAAGACCCCGGTTCAAATCCAGATGTTTGGAGTCCGATTACTTTTTTCCCTTTTTTATTTTAATTAACCAGTTATTACTTTTTCTACTTTTTGATTTTTATTTTAAATAATCAGTTCATATTTTTTAATTTTATCGAAATATATTATTCATATTTCTTAATTTTATTTGTCATTCATATTCTATTATTAATATTATTCGTATTAAAAAAATACCAGTCATCCAGGTACTTAATATGTAAATACCTAAAATATTTTTATCATAGAAGTAAGGAATTAATTTACCATTCAAAAGAGATTTTGGTGTAGGATCGTATTGAAAATAACATAATGCCAGCGCCAATCGTATAAGGCAGATTCATCGATTTCTTTTTTTTTTTAGAAATTGCACCACTATTGGAATCAGCCAGTGATGTATGGGTACTAGTAGTAGTAGTAGTAGTTCCACGCTGAAATCTATCTACACGTCATGCTTGTATATTTCCACTAAGGCGGGTAGAACATCATTTCAATACTCTCATACAAAACGTTTTAACCAAAAACTGTATGATAGAGGCCTTAGTCCTCAGAAGTAACGACGCATCAAGGTTCAACCTCATATAAGACTTTGATCCTATTAAGATTGGATGTGCGTGTCCATGGGCTGCAATGACCACTAACCATCAGATGGGCTATATGCTGGTTTATTACACTTTTAATATATATAAAAAATGGTCTGACTTTAATGTGTTAATTTTTTTATATTAAGTCAGATTATTAAAAATGGATTATTTTCATGTAATGAAACTACGAATGATGGATGGACACGAATATTAGATTCAAATTTTGAACGTAAGTTAGTCGGATGAAACTTGGACAAAATTAGTAAATATGTTATGTAGGTACTCAAATTCGTTATTCGTTAGTTGTAAACTTATACGTAATAACCTTAACCTTTGAAGCGTGTTTTTTTTACGTGTTCGAAGTTTGCGGAAGATGAAGTGACAATTATTAAATATTACTAATGTGCTGTCATTGTTTTGTTACTTTTCAAGAAGATGAATTACAATATTACCCTGTAACATACCTACCTAATGTCTATTATAAACAAATTTGTTATAAACTATTATATCGTTTCCTGTTTTAGATGATTAGATTTGCTCATTTTTAAAGAATCTGTAAATCTTGTTTTCCCACTGATTGGCACGGGTCACCTCTCATAGATGAGAGTATTTAGGGTATGCCCTAAACACTCATCTCTTGTGGACTATGGTCCACCACGTTGGCCAAGTACGAATCGGCGAATAATAATTAAAACTGAATGTAGTAACATACGAATTTATTTTATTGTATAATCATATGTTTAATTACATATGATTGAAAAAACCTCCAGTGCATCAAAATATATAAGTTTGTTTTTGTATTATAACAAAGTGGTTTCAATCCTCTTTCATTCATATCACCTTTATCTGGCCATCATATCTATCGATTTATAAAAATAATTTTGAATTCAAATTTCTGTCCTAATTTTTTTTTTCTTAAATTTTATTCATTATACTGTCGATCATCAAATTTGCAATATTTTGTAAAATAAGTCTCAATAGTTTATAATTTGGTCCTTTTATTTATTTCCGAACAGGGATATGAAATTATACCTTGGATTGCTGAACTCTGCTACACAGTGTAATTCTTAGATATTGATTATAAAGTTATTTCTTTGAAAGGACAACAAATTATTTGTGTTTCTTTTCTTTTATTACTTTTGTATGTATCTTTTGATGTACATTTCAGTGTTGTAATTGTTTAGTTATTTGTATTGTCAGAGTGTTTTATGCAAATATAATTAAAATGTTGTGGACAATATCTTTTTTTTTTGTCTCAATGAATATACATTTATAGTGGTCACTCAAAAATTCTTTACTTTATGTTGGAATTTTGTATTATTCACAGCAAACACGGACGGAACGCCGGGCGCAATCGGCTTCGTTTCTAGAATTTTCCCCGCCGTCTATCCGATTGCCATTGTCAAAGTAGATCAAGCAACTGGCGAGCCCGAGAGAGACTCCAAAGGACTTTGTCAAGTAAAAATAGCTTTCTTTTCGCAAGTGTCAGGTGTCGAGACCCTTTATTCAAGTTTGCACCAGCGGGATCAAAACGATTCCTTTATTTCAATTTTTTTTTTCGAGGATGATAATAGGCTAACGGGGACATTTCCGTTTCTCTGCATTGGGGCAGGAAAGGGCTATATACCTATTGCCGAATATAGTTTCCGTACACATATTTGGATGAGACGAGCTCCAAATTTTACTACCACTAGTGTTGACTTATAGAAAATGGCATTAGTCATTAATTCCGCCCTTTATAATCTACTTATAATAAATAAATGAAATTAAAGTTCAAATTTGAGTGCACCAATTCTTTATGCAGTGTTTACAAAATTAAACGATTCTGGCGCATAGAGGAACGTAAGAGTTCTAAACGTAAACGAACGTAAGGTTGTGCGATTGTACAACCACCGCATTCCAGATAATTATGGTTTTTTTGTTTCGTTTCGTTCGTCGTTTAGATTCGTCAGTGTTTTCTGAAAACGACTGTGAATTAATTAATGAGGTAGTGTAGTTCGTCAAATGCTGAGGTAATGCTGCAAATGCAGATTATACCTTTCTTCAGTCAAACAACGTTGGAATAAGTAGGGGTTTATTTTTATCATTTAAGACTTTTTTAAATGAGTGGCTGTATTGAGATGATGGAGATGGATGCACAGATTATCGGTTACCCCTTAGTATCTTGTAAACTGTATGATTTTCTGATAATGGTCGAAAACGATGATGGTTATTTTGAAGGGTGCTTATTCACTCACATTGTTTTTTTTTTGTAACTTTATCCTGTTGCTGATGGGGGGGGGGGGGTAACAACTGTTATACACAATGAAATGTGCAACTACTTGTAGAAGTAGTTACGATAAAGCACCCCACACATTTTTTACAATAACATTTTTTTTCTTTATCATTTTATACACATTTTTAACTTAGGACGGTTTGCTATTAAAGTGTGTTTTTGAAGCTTTTTCACACTTTATATAAATTTTTATTAATGAAAACTTCCTTTTTATTTTTACTACGCAATTTCTTGTGTTTTAGTTAGCAAAACCAGAGGAGCCCGGTGTGTTTATCGGCAAGATATCGCCAAACAATCCCACGCGCGAATACCTCGGCTATGTGGACAAGGCAGCCTCTGAGAAAAAGGTGGTCAGAGATGTCTTTACACATGGCGATTCTGCGTTTATATCTGGTAAAACATCGTTTCTGTATTTAGATTTTATGTAGTAGTTAAGTTAAACATGAATTGTGATAGAAGAAAATAGCATAGAATAGATAAATAAATAGCGTCAGAGGAGGATTTACCGTTCCTCCACCTCTTGCAATACCCATTACTGAACTTTATCCTATCAATAAGAAAGTGTTTGGGACAGGGTTCCATAATCCGACACAAACAAGCAGTGGAACGGCCTTAAAGTATTATTAAAGTTAAAAGACACAAGAAAGACTGCTCCAATATAATTACATCGGTACCAATCAAAACTTATAGGGTTGTATATAACCTCTTCTGAACGTAGGTAAATAAACCATACCTATCATAGTTTATTATCTTCTGAACCATCTTTGCTGTTAGTATTATTTTTACCTTGATCTAAGCAAACATTATTTGTCTTCATCTTTTGTCAAAAGCGTAATGATTTGAATGTGAAAAACATCAAATATTAATATTTTATTGCCGTTACAATAATTTTGTTGACCTCAGACATAATATATCAGTTACTAGTGTACTACTTACTATTTGTTTAATGAATAAACGTTTAATATACAAAAATAGTACTTATTAAAAAAAATAAGTTGATACAAAAATATGTTTATTACCAACGAATTTTTTGTCACACCGTAAACGAGTTCAGCCGCCATATGTGAGTCTATTCTATAATTATTTGGATCAAACAGTTTTATCGTGCAGAGGTCCGGCTATAATTTCTATGAAATATAATGTTTCATTGGCTCCATTAACTAAAGATTTGTGTTGGGCGGACGCATAGTTTTATTTTAGTCAATTTTGATTTTGTTATAGGTGACATCCTAGTCGCGGACGAGTTCGGTTACCTATACTTCCGCGACCGCACCGGCGACACGTTCCGATGGCGCGGCGAAAACGTCAGCACCACTGAGGTGGAGGCCGCTGTGTCGAGGGTGGCTGACCACAGGGACGCTGTCGTGTATGGAGTACTGGTTAGTTTGTCTGTCTTAATATTAAGACAAGGAATTTCATATGAACTTCCTGCGTTAAGAGTAACGTTCGATCGTTGGATACAATAACTTTTATTGACCTATGGAACTACTATGCGTTCGTTGATATCGTGCGTGTTGTGTGCGTGGACGTCGAGGTGATGATGAATATTGTTTATTGATAGACTTTGTGCAGAGGATTTCCAATAATCAGCTTCAACTAACGTTTCCAATGAAGTCTAATTTTATTCATCACACAGATTTTTGTGTCGCATTAAGTCACAGTAATAAAATAAATAAGTAGGGTAGGTACTGTAATTTTTAACAACAGGTAGAAAATTTTTGATTGGTAACATTGTAACTTACTTACTAACTTTCTTAAACAGTATCTAAAAATACTTTTTCCTTCAAATTCGACCATGCCACAATTTAATCATAATAATATTTGTAGAGATCATTGTTTACATTACCAGGTGGGTAACTGCGAGGGTCGCGCCGGCATGTGCGGTATCGTGGACACGGACGGAACCCTGGACCTCGACAAGCTGGCGCGTGATCTCGCTTGCGACCTGCCTGCGTACGCGCGCCCCGTCTTCCTGCGCGTTATGCCTAGCGTTGATATGACAGGTAACGCCATCTTTGTAACAACTATCCCTAAAGGTGTCGGCTCACTGCATCGGTTCATGCTTTGAACGTACGTGAACGGCAGAGTTTCCTTTGAGCTTGCCCGTATGGGAAGGAATATTAAATGATAAGTTACTGTTACCACATTTTTACACAGGAATGGGAAGTAAAAAACACTTATTATTTAAGTACATTTTATAGAGTCGTACTTTATATTAGTCATAATAATATAGAGAAAAATAGGGTTTTTAACCTTACTCTTATTTTCAGGTACATTCAAAATGAAGAAGACTGACTTACAAAGAGAACACTTCGACCCTAGCATGGTAAAAAACGACAAACTGTACTACTATGATTCGAAGCAAGGGCAATACGTACCGTTGGGTGTTGACGAGTATCAAAAAATTATCAACGGACAGATTCGGCTGTGATTGAAAATTGAAATTTGAATCTCAACACTCAGATATGATTTCTGATTAAGAAATTAAGAAACTTAGCTCAATATCGCAACAAGGAACATAAGTTTTATTCGTGTATGCCGCTGTCCTTGCGAGCCTGCATGTGTTCCAACCCGTTTCGTGTAACGAAATGCTAGACAACATCTACAAGTAATGAATAGAATGTTGAATAACTTACAGCTGTGATTGTTGATTAGATCTGTGTAATTTTGCCCTATACATACCAGCATTATAAATAGATGACAAATAGAACGTTTAAAATCAATTAGCAGTTAATTAGCATTTTTCCTATTGCATTTTTATTCACTGAAAAAGTCAAGAATTTCATGCTAGTATTTTTACCTGGTGGTTTATAGGCAAACAGGACATTAAAATGTCTAAATTCTTTAAATTATACTCAGTAACTATAATAATTTATTTAATTTATAATTACTATTTAGATCTATTACATGCTATCATTTTGACACAATCTCAATATTTGTCTCAATATTTTAATTTACTCAGAATATTTTATAAAATATATTTCATTTGTAATGTTTTAAAGACCCACTTATCATTCGCAAAAGTTTTTGCGGAAGGAATGTATGTAAAATGACTACTTAGCAGGGTACGAAGAATCAAATCTTGTACCTTTGTATTTATATCGGATATAACAAAATTATATTATAGCGGCCACAGTTTTTGATGGATCACAATAAAATTTGTCACAAAAATCCAATAATATCGGAACCTATTAATGGATCAAATCTGACAAAAACTTTCATAATGTGACAGTGACCCAATTTTGACAAATTGAGCAACAATCCAACTGTAGAAAAAGACGGATAAAAGATCTTTTTACCGTCTATAATTTGTCCAAAAAAAAACCCAATTGATAAATCATTTTGATCAAACGCACTAAAAACGTTAAATCTGGCTTTCCGACTGACGCTAGTATCGATCGGCTGATTGTACAATGACACGTCCTTGTTCATCTAGCCGTATGAATTGTCCGCACGCTCACTTCGCGTGCTTACTTGTCATAGTAATTTTTTATTATCACTAGTATTTTATATATAATTAAAATAATAGGACAGTACGTAATAATTAAAAAAAAACCTGTTTATAATACAACTACCGTCACCAGGGTTGACTGAGGTGATGCGATGCCATTGGATGATAAAAATCGTTTATTGTTGTCTTTTGGTTCTATAACAATAATAAGAATAATAGGGATTTTTACCGATCTGATGTCAATACTTTCGTACGCTAGTAACACTATTGAGTACTGACGTGCCATTGTAAAAGAAGCTTTGCATCCTGTGACAGCACTTTACCTATTTAGCCAAACTATCTCAAACACATGAGGAATATGTGAGCAAGCAATGAACATTTTATGTAAGAACATTACAATCTGTAATGGTATTTGAGTGATGGTGGTAGAGTCTTGAGTCCAAGGCTCGCTTGCGGCGGCACCATTTATTATTACTGCCGTAAAGCAGCAGTGTGAGAACTGCTGTGTTTCGG
>DWKW01002129.1:0-11450 GCA_018250115.1 Doberes anticus
TATAACTTGAAGTTGTTATTTGTCCTTTATCCCATGACAACCCCAAAACTAACTATCTGAAGACGATGATACTTGGCAAAGTTAATTTTTGCACATTCTGTTGACAGAAGTTAAACTATTTTTGGCTTGTGTAAGTTTATAAAATAATAATAGCATTAGGTATAACTTTTATTATTCTTATATGTACTACCCATTTGGGTACAAGGAGGGTATGGTATTGATAAACGTATTTGCATCGGACGTCAGAGGTCCATACGTGTAGTTCACGTATTTGGGTCAAAGCGAAGAACAAAGTTGAACAAATAAGTTTATGCCTTACCGATGCAAATTGCCTTCTTTAGCAATTTGCTTGTATAATATACTAAACAACCACCCGCGAACGTTGGTATAACTAGTCTGCGCATAAATACTGTTAAATAAAAACTTTTGTTTTCTCAACTGTTCCTGTTAGAACTACAAAGGCTGTTAATGCAGTTAAAGCCAGAATTCGATGAAACCCCGTTAGGAATCAAAAAATCATATCTCGAGAAACGAAGATTCCCGTGTGCACGACACGACAGATATAATAAAACAAGACCTGAAGCTTGGCGCTTGTCGTTGATATACAGGACATACCCCCTATCGATACCTACAATTAAAGAGAGTGTATCGATTAAAACCACCCAGAACCCTTTAAATGGCAGACCGATATGTTGACCATTGCGTTAAATAAGTCGTAAACTCATACTAGTCTGCTACTAATGAAAGAAAACGAAAGATTACTTGATTTGTTATGAGTATGACTTGACTAACCGGTATACAAATAATTTATTGAAATCAGTTACTCAGTTCTTAAATCTGATATAATTATACCAGCTCACTAAATTTATGACATTCATTGAAGTTCCAGTTCAATGCCAAATGTTATGCCTAATATTATGATTTATTTAAATTTTATTATTTTAATGCCCAACGACTATTAACATTCCTATGGATACTGTGAATTATATGTTTTCATTAATACAATATTTAAATGGCAATATTTTAATAGGTTGTGGTTTATGGTTGAAGTCTTATGTCGAAGATTCGTCTTCTGTATTTACCTATTGCTGCCATAGGTACAGCAGCAGTGTGAGCACTTTTGTGTTTCGGTTTGAAGGGTGTGGTTAGGCAGAATACACTAAAGAGGAGGCATACTAACTTGGCCATTAGGAATAACATCGCATCCACGTACGATAGCATAGGACCGGTTTCATTTGTGGTTAACATCATGAGCGTTTGCTGTGTCGTTGCAATAAATAAAAAAACTCCGAATCGTCGAATTGTTCATTTAGTTTTGATTACTACCACGTTTTAGTACCGATATTAATTCAAAAAGTTATCAATAGTGTTAAATTGTTCCCAAACGATTACGGAGGCATTTTTTACAAATCGATTCATGAAATCAACATCATAAAAACTTCGAGAAACTCCTTATTTATTATTGCAATACACATTAATTCTAGGAGGTCCTTACAAATTCAATTCCGATATGAAATGCAAATACAGCGATTGTCTCGAAGCACTTATCCGGGGGAAGTGGTAGTATTTGCTTCTCGATTCCGATACAAATATTTACGGTGAGCCTCGGAGTTATCAGTTCTCTCGCAACTCTCAGCTCTGTTCGTTATACATTTAGGTGTTTGTCTTGTGTTTCTTACACCGAAAGATAAACTTTAAATTTAATACAAAACACTTCATCGAACACCACAATATAATACAGAACAGAGAAGAAAAGGAATTCTTCTTTTAGGTTCAGTTAAATTTTTTGTTAGCACTTAGAGATCATATCGTTTTCGTTCTTTAAAAGTTTAACAAATATTTAGCAAAAATCAATTGTAGTAAGTACAGTTTAAGAAAAAAAAGGGATTGAAAGTATCATCATCATCATCATCAGCCTGTGTCCCTCCTTGATTGAAAGTATATTATTATGTAATTTAAGTATCTTAAGAATTCGAACCCAAAACCCTTTGAATGGCAGACCGGCATGTTGAGCACTGTGCCGTACGGGTCAAATACTTTTTTATTGTGCTATAGTCGAACTGAAAGTTGTAACATTATGGAATCTTTATTAAACAAGTATGAAAAGTTTTACCGAAGTTTGCCTGCTTAGCATTTTTTTGCAATACCTAGGTTAAATAAAATTCAAGTGACAGAATTGTGAATCCGGTTTACACACATGGTAGACTGTATACTATAGACATAGTAGACTAGTTTTTTTAGACTGTTCTTATACTATTGCAACCTACAACTATCTATATAGAGGTATAAACCTTTATAGTCGCGGGTATTTTAAGCATACTTCTTTCAGAAAAGTTTCATAAAGTAAAACCGATGTTCGTTGAAAAATTCGCCGCAAATAAATCGAAAAGAATCACAGGCAGTGAGTTAAAACAAAAGCAGTCTTTTTGAGTTTGTCTGTAGAGTGTTTTAAAAGGAAATTCGAGTAATTGGGCTCTCAGAAGTTAAAGAAACGACCGTTGTACAAGTACGATCTGGTTAGACTCGAAAGTACTTAAACCTCTGAAGTTTCCCGACTTTTTTTCGAGAACCCGTCATTGCGGTATTAATCGGGTGATTCGTCTTTCATGACCGAGTTTTGCAGTTTACAGAAATATTTCTTTTGAGTTTGTGCACTTTTAAGTGTCATCGAGGAATGAATTTGGCCAATTAGTGGTAGAAAATGAAAACGAATGCTACAGCTTTTTGTTTTCGCCACTTATGAGTATTTAATCATATCACGGAGTCATATCCTCCAGAGAGGTGAAACTGTATTATACGTTCTACTAAATCAATTTGTACAAAGTATTTAAGTCTGATTAAATTCCTTTTAATTATGAAAGACGTATTAAAAAGATAACGTTTCACACATAGTGTGGTAGTAGGATTTAGGCCCCACGGTAGGATTTAACCTGCGCTGCCACCACACGGACTCCACACGGCACACCACATGGTGGAATAAGATGTGTGCTACGGACACACACATCTTATTCTGCTGTAAAGCCGCAATATCAGTACTGCTGTGTTACGGTTTGAAGGCTATGGTTAGGCAAAATACACTGGACAGAAGGCATTCCAACATATTAGTAGTGGATGTGGATGTCCATGGGCTGCAGTGACCACTTAAAATCAGGTGGATTACATGCTCGTTTTCTATTCCGTTACTATAGGTATATGGACCAAAATACTATAACTTGCTACTCCTGTTTTAATTGACCTGGCAAGTATATGACTGGACACTCTAAAGAGAGTTCAGCTTGAGCAGTCGTGCTCACACCTAGTCAAATCTATATCCTTTTTCAAGTTTCATGTATAACTATTTATTCCAGTATTATATACGTCTATCCTTACTAGTAACTACCACTATTCTTAAGTACAATAAGGAAAAATTTTATACAATCGTAGCTAAGTTCATTTTGCTTGTCCGTCACAAATATGAGCAGCAGAAAAAAGTATGAATTCGGCGAAAAATGTTCCGGTAATTATTAAAACCCCCCGTTTTGAGACCAACGCATTGTTACGGAAAGTATCAAAAGCATGACAGTTGTCAGGCAAGTCCACCTCAAGGGATTTTCTGACGATTACGTCCGAATATCTGACTTATCCCACTTGAGGGACAATTACCTGCTGTATAATTTTTTTTGACATTTCCCCGTGTGATATAAGAGACAAAGATTTAACTTGTAAAATATCAAAAGCGTCGCGATAAAAGTTGAAACCTGCGACATCATTCCCCAAGGGTCGACTTGGCAGTTGTCGCTGCAATCTGTCGCCCGCAGCTAAATGGCGAACGGCACGATTCAGCATTTTAAAACAGACAACTTCCTCATTTACAAGTAGTTACCTATATATTCATTTTAAGCATTTAACAATTGAGCTTGGTTGGCACTTGTCTGGGTGATAGCACATGCATTAAATTTAATACTAAGTTGTGCTCGTGAGTTCTCCCGCATATATTTAGAGACAAAAAAAAGTAAAAATAAAGGAAATGAAGTGTTTTGGTATTGTAATTTAGGTTTTGTCTATCCGTTTGCTTAGAAATAATTAATAATTTAAATTCATTACGACATTCATGCGTGATTATTTTTTCATATAAAATTACCACCCTCGTGATAAATCTCCTAAGGGACTTAGGACACAAATTTTCAAAACTAATGCAATACTAAATTTTTTTAAAAAGTACTTTTCAAAATATCTTTCTTTCTTTCTTTGATTTGCTTATTACTCATTTAAATTGTGATCAATCAAATGTGCAATCATAACTTTATTTTGTCACTCAACTTTTTTTTTGCTGTAGCAAACAAGCATACAGGCCATCAGTTTACCAAAGAAAACACACAACCGATTTTCCAGCTTATTCGAGGCCTCCATAAGCTGCGAAAGACAAGTATCTGGCATTGCATAGGTTTCAGTTTGTTTGCTGTAAGGCTATGACTACATACTAGTATAATCACTTCGGTTAATATCAATTTAATTAGTACTATAATTACATAACAATTAAATTAAAACATATACATATACATTCATTATTATATTGTCGCATTGCTGGGCGTGGGCGTCTCATCGTATTGGCAAACATCATATGCCCTTGAAAACATTATGGAAAACTCTGTAGAGTGGCATGCCGGTTTCCTCACGATGTTTGTCTACATCGTTAAAGCAAGTGATAGTTAATTTGGAAAAAAATGTGATCCGTTTTGGGGTTTGAACCCCGATTCACTGGAGCGGGAGATCAAGATTCTCAACCACGAGGCTATAACTTATATTGTTCAATGGAACTTAATTATCCGTTATTTGAATTTCACCCTTACCGATCATCCAGAATGCCTCCGTGTAATGTAAACAAACCGAACCTTTCACTAGTTAGATATCTACATGTGTACAAAAGCGACAAAAACCGCCTTTTTCGTCGCTCAGGGCATTAACTTCGTAATCTTTATTAAGGGAGCGGGCGCCCTTAGAATCGTTTCGGAAGCTTTTAATCCACGGTCATTCACCGCAAGATACACTCGTCTTCACTAGAACAATAAAGTACCTGCGTGCGTTAGTAGTAGATGACATCCATTAACAGTGAATCTTCCAAATGTTTTGTGTTTGCTATAAAACGTGTTTATGTAACCGCATAATCAAGCAATTTCCGTACGCATGAGCAATAACGAATTTGAATACGGAGTGCCATTAGCTCGATGTATAGACACAAGTATAACACGTACTTGCATCTTGAATTAAAACTTAGTAGCATATTTTTTTTATATTAGCAGAATAGTAAACGAGCATGCAGACCATCTGATGTTAAGGGGTCTCTGCAACCGATGGACATCCATACTTGAGGTTTTGTATAGATGCGTTGCTCCTAAAGACTACGTTGGAATACCTCCCGTCCAGTGTCGTCTATACCCTTCAAACCGAAACGCAGCAGTTGTCACACAGCTGCTCTACGGCAGAAATAGGTGTAGCGGTGGTGCCGCCGCAGGCGAGCCTCCGACATAAGACTCTACCACCATCGAATATATCGTATCGTATAATAATATCGAAGTCCGATTTTTTTTTCAATGCACATAAGAAAAATGTAGATGAAATTCTACGATCGAATAAAAAAACAGCTTGATATCTTAGTCACATATTTAATTATTTATTTTTAGGGATTTGAGGATAAATTTTGAAAATAAATGTACATATGTATTGAGGATTAATGTAAGTATTGGGAATAAATGTAGTCCGTTTCTACTATAGTAAGCTCATCTATACATTTAATTTTTAACTATGCAGCCTCCTATTCTTAACCCAGATATACTCGTATTTCTACTTGTTAACAAACCCTCAAACCAAACATAATAATTCGTTTTAACAGATACAGTAACAAAGTTTAAAATTATTCTGACATATTATATATAATATTTCATAAAAAGTTATCATCCATACCTTGTTTACGTGAACTATTTCTGACATGACCGAGTTCCATATTTCTGTTATTATAATTGCTTATTGAGGAAATGTACGTAGTAAATTATGTTATTATATGTCTTCTCATGCTACTTCGTACACGTGTATTTTGTACAAAAAAGGTTATGTTGTTTCTAACAAGGAAAACATTGTTTGGGAAAAATTGTTTTCCGAAACAAATAATGTACTTATGTAAAAGAGTGAATTATCCGTACTTTGTACTTTTAATTGTGTGAATATACGGATTGGCAAATACGTACAACATTTTGTAATTTATTTTAAAATAATGAATGCCAGAATTAAGGAGATGCTGGTGATTTTGATAATGGCTCGCCTGCGGCGACAACATCGCAGCCCCTTTTTCGGCGGTAAAGCAGCTGTGTGAGCATTGCTGTGTTTCGGTTTGATGAGTGTGGTAAGGCAGAAGACACTGGACAGGAGACATTCCAACATAGTCCGCGGGAGTAGCAACGCATCCACTTACTCCCTCAGAAAAGACTTCCTAGTTGAGGTTTGATGAGGATTTCCATGGGCTGCAGTGACCACATAACATAGGGTGGCCTGGCCTGCACGCTCGTTTACTTTACCGACAACGTTTAAAAAATATGAGTTAGTCAAATTATTTACACCCGTAGGTGATGAATTTTAATACTTTTGTAATTTAATCTAGACTTGCATAATCCTTGATCTCCGATTAAAGTACCGTTACAATTTTATGTAACTTCCGACGTTTCGAAGATAAGCCCGAAATAACAGAGAGACCGAAATTCATAAGTAGGTTTTTGGTCTCGCTTCGTAAGTATATTAATATTAACTAAGAAAAAGCAGTTCTTTTGAAATGACACGTAGACATATCAATTTTATTCATATACACAGGTGTACGGTAGGTAAGCCAATGCAGGAGGGGTATCATAATGATCAGTAACAATTAGAGCATAACTCCGTAAGCCTTAGGGGATGTGTTGGTGCATTGGCATTAATTAATACCAACGCCGTTCGGTAAACAAGGGAAAGAGATATTGTAATACGCGGGTCACGCGAAAAGAAGTAAGATAATAAAAAAATATACTACGTACTACTGAGTATGTATACACTTTTCACCACTATTAAACCACGTACAAAACTCCTCTGATAATTGTCCTTTTGTCACCAGTGTAATCTCGAAATTGTAAGCAGCCAATGCGTCTTATTTGCTTTGAAACCTTTCGTGTTCGTGTCAGTATTTGTGAATACGTAAACATCACAAGGTACTAGGGAAAGACTGCAAAGCTATGCAGCGACACAAACGTTTTTTGCTCTCACCGGCGACGAATTTATATATCATAAATTGGCACCATTCCACGAGCCGCTTTTTATATACAACAGTAAGTTTGTGTGACCCTCGTCTCTAACACAGCATACGAAGATAGAGGTGGTCGTGAATGATTGCTTTACTACCGCTCCAATTCGGCTCGCTTCAGCTTTATGCATAATTTTTTGGAATTTTTTGAACATTTGAACATTTTTTTAAATGTTGGAACACTTGCTTCAGAAACAACGGTTTGTCTTAGCAGCATCTTCAGAGTTTTATCGCCGTCTTTTAAATTCATCAAACCAATTACAACCTGCTAAATCAACCTGTTTACGCAAGTTCACCAAAATTAGTACTCAAAAGGACGGAACTTTATAGTGCCTATAAACCTTTTTTACAGCCATAGGGATATAGTCCAAAACCACGTCCATAAAACCACGTCCAGTGTTCTTCTTTGCGATCCAATTCCTACCAAATGGTCGCAAATAAAATATTTAAAAAAATTATGAATTAACAAGACGTATTCTATTTTTAAATTTAGCAGTGACTAACCCACCATTATGATCATTATACAACTTGTCAGTGTGAAATAAATAACTAGAGATGAAGTTTTACTTTTAATTCGTATATATTAAAGGACGTAATTTTCGGGTTTTGATGTATTATGACAACGATTATCATTTCAAATAGTTTGCTATATTATAATAATAAAGCAATGTCATTAAATTTTATACAAAACAATCTTTAATCATGTACTCGTAACATGAGAAATAAAACATGACACACTTTATTGATGTTAGTGTCATTCTTAAAGTGGAAACTTAGTACTTTTTCATTCTTATTGCGTAATAGATTTCTTTGGCAAAATTTTTAGCACAGTGAAAGTAACAGTAAGCCAATGGCCCGCATTAATTACTTCACAATTCGGGTGCGTTATAACCTCTTGAGGCGTCACGTACGTGCCTTATCTTCTTCGTCTCGCTTCAGTCGGAATGACTAATAGAGAGAAAATGTCCAAATAATAACCCGCTTCAACCCACCGGTACGATACGGAACCTTTGCTTGACCCCCTTGGGACCTGCTGTGTACATAGTTTATTCCACGTTACTCTGGGATCGTAGTTCGCACAACTTTGTTGACGATACATCTTAGTCAGAGATTGCCATGTTACTTAGCAAGCTTGTTGCTTAGACACGAGTAAAAGGCGTATAAATATATCATATGAAACTGAAATGTAGTTTTTGATGAAATGAAACGCAAACACTGTAAACCTAGCGATCGACGTGAATAAATAATAAAAGTAAATAAGTTAACAGTTAATAAAAGTTTTGTGAATTATATTTGTATAAGTAGTGGAGAACTTCATATCATATATCGCCGGTGACCTTCGACGGGCAATATTTAGTCTGAGACTCGTAATATTAATTCAATTTAGCTTTAGTATTGCACTCATTTCTGACGATAATGTAAACCTACTTACCTTGTCCTCATTCAATATATTTCCGAATGCGGTAGGTTTTTTTCAAAGATTTTTACAGGAGTGCCGGCAGTACATGTGGGTTCGGGAGGCTTAATCCTCTTGTACCTTACGTGCCTGGGCTCTGCAAGGTGGCGTGTTGTCTCCTTTGCTATTTTATATTTCTTATTCCAAATGGTTAATATTTGTGGTTATTATTATATGAATATAACACATTCTATGTTAAAATTTATAGATAGCACATATCTGAGTAAGTTCGCCTTGGCATGTGTCTTAATCGATCGCAACTTACAAACACATTAGTATATTGCAACCGGGCGAAGCTGAGCGGGTCGCCAGTAATATTATACAAGTACAAGTTTGTGAAGATTTTTGGATATTTGTAACATAATCACGCATTAACCGTTCAACAGATTTGAATGAACTTTCGCAAACAGATAAACCAATTCATGGATTAACACATATAATACTATTTCTGTTCGTCAATCCTACTATGGCCTACGCCCTCACAAATTTGATAGGAGACCCGTGCCCAGCTGTGGGACAAAAATTGGTTGATGATGATCAACTCATTAAAGTTCAACTATTAACATTTTATCATTATATTATTATCGTTATAACTAATTTTATAACAATGACAATTTAGTTCTGGTCTTATCAAGATGACGCTGCTCAACCACGTTGTATATATTTAGTAACAAAATATATGTTTATTTCAATATCGACGCAGCCTAAGTCTGGAACATCATCGAGTTATATATATATATATATATAATTATTATTTCTTATTTGAATAAAATGAAAAAACAATGGTTTCAATAATATTTTATTGTATTGTTAATATTAGAACCAACTGAAACAATTTGCTGTTAACTTCGTAATGTACTCCGCAGTAAGTTTTACTTTTCCTGTTGTACTGAGAAATAGTTGGAGTGTACTGACATGGAAAGTTTGCCAGATAGCGCGGAAAATGACATTTTACTAACCCTATTAATAGTGCATTGACACCAAAGTGACTGTCGGCCTCAGTGCGACTCAGTTACAGCAGTGGTCAGTTCCGAAGATCAGAGACGGTCATCTATTTTCTACTAACGGTCATAAATTATGTAGATATTGTGTGTATAGAAAACTGTTACTTTACGGCGCAATACACAAAGGAATGTATTTAGATTTAAATGTATAGAGCCCTACAACATTTGGGAAGTTTTAATAGATTTTTATACTGTCCAAGATATGATATGACCATATCTCATTTCGATCAGATGCAGCAATAAAAAAAAACATATTTGTAAAATCTGACTTTCCGATTGGTGCTGGACTGGGATTATTTTTATTCAGCCAGCAAGCTGAAGTAGCAATGGTCACATCTGTAGAAGATTCGACAATCCATCGAGTCGATAGTTTTAGATTGGAGACTGCGATTAGGTAAACGTCGCGTGAGACGCGCTTCTGCTGATGTTTTAATGGTGGCTTCAAGATCAGCGCCAGATGTGAAAAACATTAACACCGAAGCTGAAGACCACTTAAAGTGCCGGGACTTGAGCCTATAACATTGACGTGAGTTAAAGTACATAGATATTCAGTTACAATTTTTTTCTTCAAACGATATAGGAAACGACCGTGCAGGTCACCTGATGTTCAGTGGTTACTGCAGCTCATAGATATCTACATCAAACCTCAAGTAGGACGGAAGTCCCAACTGTGGTTGTATGTGGATGCGTTACTACTCCAGAGGACTAAGTTGGAATGTCTCCTGTCCAGTGCCTTCTGCCTAACTACACCCTTCAAACCGAAACACAGCAATTCTTACACTGATGATTTCCGGCAGAGGCGAACCTTCGACATAAGACTGTTAACGGTGCTAGTTAACAGTCCCCTCATTATTTCAAAATTTGACGCAAGAAAATACCTAGAACCTAAAAACCTGTAAAAGTACGTAGTTTTAATTAAAAACGGATTTTAAATATATTACATAAAAATATAACAATAGGCTTATATAAGGCACACATGTACCAAAGGAAGTTTACAAAGTTCATCCCGACACTGATTAACCTAATAAATTTGTATGTATTTCCTAAAACTTTTAAAATTGAGTAATCTGCTTAAGTAAATGTACAGTGGGGGTGAATCACGAATTAACGTTCGTTATATGCGGCCGAAATTAAAAAGGGACGGATGACATAAAACTTTGTTATTGTTTGTGTTTCTACGACTATAAACTTTTGGTAACAGTAGCAAATTCAATTCTATTTAATTAATTCCTGCTCGATTCCTTTCGAAAATTTCGAACCACTATTTGTGATATTGTTTCAGAGAATATAACATTTGTAGTGTTTTAATGTATCCGAAATGCTGGCCGTAAATTTTAGGAAATTAAAATACGATGTATTATTAAGAGTACATTTGTAGCTGTATTTGTAAGCTGTAGTAGGTGGGAGCGAGATAATTAACATAGACACACTTGAACATACTAAACACACTTCAAATCACTTTTTTTATATTGTAAACCTGACAAACAGGCCAACTGATGGTAAGTGGTCATCGTCGCCTATGGACACGAGCAACACCAGGGGTATCGCCAGTGCGTTGCCGGCCTTGAAGGAGGTCTTTTTTAGTGCCTTTCTTGAAGAACCCCATGTCATAGCGACCCGTATGGCCCCGTGGTGAACGTGCGGTCTGCGTTTGGAGGGTCCTGGGTTCGATTCCCAGCGGGACAGAAAT
>DWKW01002130.1:0-11449 GCA_018250115.1 Doberes anticus
AGAGAATTTGTTTTGACGACCTCATGACCAAGCTTATTAATTTTATTTATACTCATGTTGCAAGCATTCTAACTTTTTGTCCATTTGTTGTCAATCCCTCGTATGTCTAGAATATTTAAAAGATAATAATAGTATTTTATATTATTATTCTTCATAACCTGTTACGCACTGGTGACTGCTCATGTTGTTCTTGTCCATAAACAGCATCGATCAATGACTATTAAGTGGTCTATGCCCCTTTGCCGGGTATACTCGTATGTATGTATTTAAAAAAAGTTACGTATCGAAACCTAATTATTTCGCTTTAATGCAATTTCACTCAGAATGGATGGTCCCGAATTCCCACACCATGATGTCATGAATGCCACGCACACAATATGAGTGTTCATGCATGTACCACATCCACGGTCCAGTGCGAAAACCGGCGATGCATTTGATGTGCATTCGGGCGCGTAATGTATTGATCATGTTTCAAGTTGCACGTAGTAGCAAAGCGATACTAATCTTAAAGTAAACAATACTATGTCTCTTTTCTACGTAGAAAAATTAGTGCTTTCGTTATAGTTCATATCACTGAGTCAACGATGTCACAAAATTCAATCAATTTTTAATAATCATTCCTCCTTCGTAGAGCTCATCATAGTGTGTTGAAACGACTACATCACTATTAAAATTCCAATCGTTATTACTTTATCTTAGGCGATTATTTGCCGACGATCTGTGGAGGAGGAATGGCAGTAATTCTTTTGAATAAAATATAGAAATAGTTCTGGTAGAATTAAGTGTGTATATTTATGAACGAATTTCAAAATCAAAAATGTTTTATTGATTTGATAACTAAGTAAGTATAAATAAGTTCAAAATCTTCTTTAAGTGAGATTTATACCTATGTATTTTTCCGTGAGACTAGATAAAATAAATTGGATTGTAGAATTGAAGGTAGTTTGACTTATCAGATTAGGTTTTTTTTTAATTATTAGCAGAATAGCAAAGTAGCATGCAGGCCACCTGATGTTAAGTGGTCTCTGCAGCCCATGGACATCCACACCTGAGGTTGTGTGTGCATGCGTTGTACTCCTGAGGACTACGTTGGAATGCCTCCGGTCCAGTGTTGTCTGCCTAACTAACCCTTCAAACCGAAACACAGAAGTTCTCACACTGCTGCTTTACGACAGAAATAGGTGCAGCGGTGGTCCCGCCGCAGGCGAGCCTGCGACATAAGACTCTACCACCATCAAATAGGATTGTTATGCTTGTTATTCTTAGCAATTGATTCTAATATCATTTATATATTTTATATAGTTTGATATGTGAAACATATGTCAAGTGACCCTAAAAGTTTTAAGCACATATCAGTTTCGATATCTACCAGGGGTCAATATCAAATTTGATTCCTAATCCCTAGAATAAAAATTTATCTAAACAACCATGGAATGACTGCTAAAAGGAAAGTTATGAGGATTATACATGAGGGCAAAGAAAATCAGTCCATTTGTACAATTTACAGTTATATTCACTTTCAATACAATATCAGGAGATGTCGTTGGATTGGAATAAAATTAATACAAATTCAGAGGCAATATTGATAGGAATCAAAGCGGATTTCGCTGGAGAAAGCCAATGTGAACACAGTCGCCATGAGCTGTTGACAGGAAACAAACATTCACGTATCCAAAGGGCTCCTCCGCTCTCATATCAATATTTGGATGTGGTATCTACTTACGTATATAAATTACGAAAATTAACCGGCTTTACATTACTAACTCTCAATGTTTATTTAAGAGATTCGTTCAAACATTTGCCACTGCAAAACATTTGTATGCTCATTACTTCTACAACCTAAGCTTAAGTAATGTAACTAACTGCTACTTGAAATAGTGGATTAATTAAGTTTAATTCAGAATTAAGTCAATACAATATGCACATAAAGTTAATGTCGAAACTACTTTTTAAAAATAATTAATAATAATAATAAATTAGGATATTGAAAAAAACTCACACCGTACCTGCCAGTTAATAATTTAATAGTATATTATGTATAACAGTTAAATAGGAAAATAAACACTTGAATTTGTCGCATCTATTTTGAATTTATCGCGTACCTCCATAATCTTTGTCTATTGATATAGGATCCATTCATTCTGCCGTATGTCAGATTATAGAATTTGTATTTCTGTTTTGAATCGCAAGCTTCGGCTACCACTTGAATTCAATATAAGAAAATAAATGGGAGAAACGTTATCGTATTTGTGTGTGTTAGAGTAAATAATGTTTCTAAGTACACGTTTTATGGTTAATGTGTTTTTAAAGCACCAAGTCACGGAAAACGTGCTTGAACACGTGGAGATGGCCCGTTTGATCGGAATGCGAATTTGTTAGCTTAAATTATGTTGTCACTCAAACAAGTTTAGCGAGCATACGTACTAATTCATTATCACACAAAATTCGCAGTCGAGCTGTCATTCGGTAAATCTGATATATTAAAATTCTTTGGCGACAACATTGACAGTATGAACGTGCGCAGTGAATGTTTTACAAAACCATAATATTGTTAAATAAATTTTGGGATACAAACTAGCTTAAACTAAATCAGCTAACAGAATCCTTACTATTTAGTTTTTGTTATATTGTTTTTATTAGATCATTCCGATAGAAATCAGCCCTGAACTTTATTACCCATTATTAAAACAAATTGCTACAAGAAACTTCGTGATATTAGTAAAATGTTTTTCGAGCTTATTTCTACCGACCACAATGGCGCATTTTTAAGTTCAGATATGTTAAGACAAAACACCGATTAAATCTACGTAGGAAATATCAAAATGTGAATTCTGATTGGTGAGATAAGGCTGTCAATGGAAGTCAAAGTTGGCGCATAAATAATCGAATTCACTTTCGCACCACCCACACTCATTGTGCCCCGGGACTTATTAGTCCTGAACCATTCCTTTAGCCATTTGTCTAGTGAACACTTTCACGTTTATACGCTGTGACTGTTAAATGACCAGCTGAATGACATGAGAAAGCCTGATTATGAGAATTTATAACATAGGCTCGGTTACGAGGTACGAAACATGTATAGAGAATAACGGAACTGGAAAATGTATTGTTAGCGACATTTCAGCGAATGTGACTCAATTACTTGAAATGATAGTAGGAGTTCGTGAGTGTTATTACGTCGTAATTTTCTCAAGCTTTGAATAGAAAGCAAAAAAATCACCAGATATCTAATGAATAATGTTATAACGCGGTTAAAATTGTTGTATTTATTTTAAAATCTGTAATTTAACTCATTACTAATATGTAAAACCTGCTTAAACCATTACTTGATTATGCGTATGTACAAACATATTATATTTATATATATGTATAAATAATAAGTTTTGTTTAATAATTAGTTGTTTTATGTGAAGTGTTTTATTCGATATAGATTCAATGAGATCGATTTTCTTCAATGTTTCAATATTAGCATTATTTTAAAAGTCGCCATACATGGTGTGCAACAAATCACATAACCAAATGTTTCTGTGCTGATTTAGTTCCATTGTACATTGCAATTTCATGATTGCATGCGTGTGGGTGTACTCGCGATTCCAAACCTAGCGATTAGCGTATCGTGTGTTGTACTCCTTCCAGAAACGTCACGATATAAAGCGCTTCGAATTAATGAATTGCTTTTATAGTTAGTAATGCTGTTAAAGCATTCGAGTTCGTTCGTTTCAGTGCTTTTTTCATTACTTTTAAGTAGTTGATTTCAATGAAATTGTAGAGTAAATAAAGATGGTGTCTTATGTAAATTGACGATGTGCGTCTTTGTCGTTGATTCTTGAGGACATTTAATTCTTCAAAACGGAGCTTTAGCTTGATTAAAGCCTTTTTATAACTCCATTGTTGATGTTCGTATCAATAGACAGTGCTGACTACCTACCATACTTATAGAGTCCGGCTAATGTTTGCTAAGTGGCTGAAAAAAAGGCCTTTTTTAGTCTTGTGTATTTTTTGGATTAGTCTTCCACCTATTCTAGGTCTTTCATCAATAATAAAACATCTTCGTTTTGCAAGTAATTATGACCTTACGCGGTCTTATGTCTTTGGAGGCAACTGTGAATGAGTTATTATTTTATAAGTGACGTCCTGATACGAGAAATGGGTTCCTAACTAGACATTCGTGAAAGTGATCTTCCAAGGCGGATCACGACTTAGGACGTGTGCCTTTCCAGTAAAATCGAGATAGCTTTGATATGATGGATATCTAGAACGTTTAATTTGCCCTTATATTATTCCCATCGGATTTCTAACAATGCGAAAGCCCCAGTAAAGGCACGATTTGTGTGCTTTTGATAAGGACGGAGTAAGATGGCACTGATAGTAAGATCCTATTGCAGTGCAATATAAACGTAACAAATTGTTCACTTTTACTTTACATAGATTTCTCGTTTTCACCACAGATTATCTGTGTGTTATTGATAAATTTAATTCGATTAAATAAGATGTTGGTATGATTTCTCCTTCAAAATAAAATTACATCAAAGCAATAGATTTTCCATTTTTGTCACAAAAATATTACAAAGTGTTTCGACAAATGAAAGAGCCTGTCATAAGTTAATCTTAATCCTCAATGGGCGCATTTGTCATTGTAAGCTGCCACATTAAAATAGAAACAACATGATATATTGCTTAGCTGCGGTAGCTAGTTTGCTGTTGACAAACTTTCATTCAGGAAACGTTCATCCAATCCATTTGCGGCAGCCCCTGCTGCCTTTATGATCAATGGCATTGAAACATCCTTTTTGACAATGAGCTTAACCGGGAAGAAATTTTATAGAGCTTGCGATTGTTTTTTTTATAAATTTTAAGGTTGCAATTTTCCTTATCAACAAAGTGGGTGGGTAGGTACTGGTTTGATAATGTTAATATATTACTAGCTATCACTTTCGCATCAAAAGTGACTTTCAAAAGTTTACAATGATCTATGTTAACTGCGTTGCATCGGACGGTCCATATGGAACAGGAGTCTCTATGCCGTTCGGGGTTCGATTTCCTGCGGGATATAAATTTATATGATTTTTTTTTATCTTAAAAGAATAGCAAACGAGCATGCAGGCCAACTGATGTTAAGTGGTCACTGCACCCCATGGACATCCACATGAAACCTCAACTAGGACGAAATTCCTATCTGAGGTCGTATGTGGATGCGCTGCTACTCATGAGGACTAAGTTGGAATGCCTCTTGTCCGGTATCCTCTGCCTAACACACCCTTCAAACCGAAACACAGCAGTTCTCACACTGCTGCTTTATTGCAGAAATAGGTGTAGCGGTGGTTCCGCCGCAGCCGTGTCTTTGACATAAGACTCTACCACCATCAAAATTCGTCGCCATTCGTCGAAAAGAATGCAACTTTATATTACTTAGACAGTTTCTGGTGGCGCTCTTTTATCGTAGGCTTGCCTGCGGTTCTCGCTGCTCCACCTATCTGCCGTAATGCAACAGTGTGAGCGTTGCTGTGATTAGGTTTGAAGGGTATGGTTAGATAGAATACAATGGACAGTAGCCATTCCAACTTAGCTACTCCTCGGAGAAGCAACGCATCCGCGTACGACCTCAAATAAGGCTTCGTAACTATTTGAGATTGGATGCCTACACTACAGTCTCGTTTGGTACTCCTTTACAGTAAAAAAAACAAACTGCCTTGTACCTTAAATTAGCATATTGTTACCTTCTGTAGGAGTAACAAACAATGACAAACAAATATTTTAAATAGGCAAATAAAAACGGGTTTCTAAAGGTATCTGCTTGAAAAAATGCCTCGGCACAAATGTATGATCTCTAAAAGTACAACAGAACTATCTATCGAACGATTAAATAATTTCGTAAAAGATAAAATTCTGCATATTAATATAACAAATACAAAAATAGGCCATCCCGGGCGCAGTTTCGCGTGTCATCGCACTTTAGTTTGGTTTTGTTTTGAATAAAAGTTAAATGTAAAACTGGTTGGCATCTGTACAACTATTTTACTATTCGTACAATTTTACTAATGAGGCCATTAGTGATGCAAAATAGGTCTCGCATTTAATTGATGCCTGCTAGCTGTATTGAAATAAGGTTAACATAGCAGGTCAACTAAGGTATGAACCTTTTATGAAACCGGTAAATTTTCAAGACTACAACATATTCCGATATGATTCAGAGAGTGGTAGAGTCTTATATCGAAGACTCGCCTGCGGCAGCAACACCGCTTCACCTATTTCTGTCGTAAAACAGCAGCGTGAGCACTGTTGTGTTTCAGTTTGAAGGGTGTGACTAGGCAGAAGACACGGGTCAGGCGGCATTCCAACTTAGACCTCAGGAGTAGCAAGACCTCAACGCATCTGCGTACGACTTCAAATAGGACTTATTTAAGGTAGAATGTGGACTTCCATGCGGTTTAACCACTTAATAAAAGATTATCGAGGCGGCATGACCGTTTGCTACTCCTTTATAGTAAAAAAAATATGCCTCAACATATTTGCAAAGGCCAACGTCACTCATTTAGTTCTGAAAATGTATCTATACGAAGGTATAGGTACGTACAGTTATGCAATCAGAATCCTTTGTTCTCTATATAAATTCTGCGTTCGTTGCCACGTGAAATGAATGCAAATTTTAATCAATGGCCGTTTTGTCTGTCGCCGCCGGAGCCAGTTGCTCTCATCAATAGTAATAAATATTTTCTATGTTTTCGGGGATTCATGCTACAAGCGGCTCTCAACTTTTCGTTTTAATCATTTCTTTGAACTCCATGAAATATCACATTAACGTTTGTGGAAATATTTATATTTTTTTAAACGGATTGTCAAATACGCACCTGATATTAATATTGATCAGGTCACCTGATATTAAGTGGTCACTGCAGCCCATAGACGAGATTTCTTGTAGAAATCTCAACTAGGACCGAAGTTCTATCTTAGGTCGTACATCGCTGCTTTGCTACTCCAGAAGAATAAGTTGGAATACCTACGATTCAGTGTCTTCTGCCTAACCACACCCTTCGAACCGAAACACACCGGTACTCACACTCTGCTTTGCAGTAGTAAAATCGAGTTGAAAGTAGAAAGGTGCTCATCTTCTTTAAAGTACAGCTACTATTGTAGTTATTGCTTTTGCTTATAAATTATATCGAATTATTGTTCACTGTCAGGACGGTTAGAACTTCAAATTGCAAAGGTTGACTTGTCTATGTCCAACATGAACTCAAAATATTGTTAAAAGTGAAGCTCTATTTGAGATTAGTAGAAGTAGGTACAGAGGTAGGACTTCCATAAAGTGGCTTACATGCTTGTTTATTCCCCCAAAATAGTTTAGTTTAATTTAGTATATTGCTATAATAACTATAGAAAACACCTAAATGCGAGCGATTTCAAAGCAGACCATTATTTACGACATTGTTACATGCCTAGTTTTTCAATTTCTTTGATATAAGAAAAGAGCGCATTGAATGCAACAACTAAAACTGAACTTATTTTCTTGAATAGTTAAAGCTTTTTGAGTGGTTCCTGCATAATATACGGCATACAAAAGCTCGCTCCAGTTGCACCAGGTTGAGAAACAGCCGCTCGTACATCGATCGTAGCTTGCGGCACTGAATGACGGGACTTAATTAAAATGGCTATATTACATCCAACGAACGCTGGATATTGAAATCTCTTTGATTTACTGTTTTTATAGTACGCTATACAGAATTTGTGACTGGGTCACTTCAGAATTGAATAGCACTCCAAGGCAGTGGAAAATTCTGTGTTTATATTACACTTGATTTTCATAGCAAACTTCGAATCTAACAAACTTAAACTAAACAAAGAAACGAGATCCTATGTCAAAGAAGATATTTTACTTTCCAAAAGTTATCTTTTTTGCAATAAAGGAATTGCAAATAAGCATTTTTTATCTTTATTTTATTATTCAAACTGCAAACGTGTATGCAGACCACTTGATGTTACGTGGTTACTGCAGCTCATGAACATCCACATCATATCTCAACTAGGACGGAAGTCCTAGTACGCGGTCTGAGGTCGTACGTGTACGGGTAGCAACTCATAAGGACTAAGTTGGAGTGCCTCCTTGCCAGTGTTTTCTGTCAACCTATGTCTTTCAAACCAAAATACAGCAGCGCTCGCACTTCCTGAAAAGACTCTACCGCCATTATTTTATTTGTAATTTGGTTTTTACGGTAAAGCAAAATTATGGTAATGTATTGTCAGTGAAGCTCGTTGCTTATCAGCAAGTGTTTAAATTCACAAGTAATTAACGAAAATTTACAGAACTTTTTAAAATTTGTTCACCAGAGCTTATGCCTCCTACTGAAATGAAAATCCGCTTAAATATTTATAAAAAGCTGCACGAGAAATGTTTAATTACAAAGACCGAATTAATTGAAACCGTCATTGCATGAAGCCTTTCAATTAAAACATACACGATTTTTTTAAATATTAAATTCTCTTAGTAAGGATCTGACCTACTTCTAAATGCAGCTAAAATTGGCGCCTCCACTACCGTTTGCTTTTCTGTTCTCTAGAAGTTTAAATTTATTCAAATATTTATACTAGGAGAACCTTTTTATATAGGTCGGTAACTTTGGTGCATATTCAGTGACATAAATCCACTGAAATGTAGAACTTTATGTGAGAAAAAGGGCCACAGTTGAACAATTTCTACTTATTGGTACTTCTACCTTTTATTTATGTAAGACGGAAAGGGCACTGCTGTGATTCGGTTTGAAGGGTGCTGTTAGGCAGCATCCACTGGACAGAATGCGTTCCAACTTAGTCCCCAGTAGTGCCAACGCACCCGCGTACACAACTTCAGATAAAACTTGAATATTGACGGCTGGATGTGGATGTCCATGAGCCGCAGTACCACACTTAACGTTGTCATGCAGCATGCTACCATTTACCATTTGGAATAAAAATTATATTTGAATAAAACAACGTTAAAAAGTACAGAAGAGTTGTAGTTAAATTTGTTACAGTCAACTTGTAGCCTTTGAAATGTCTTAAGTCACCTCTCGAGAAGAAAGCTCATACTTGAATCGGTCGACCCATTTAGGCTACACAAACAAATTGACATAGGTACATGCACACCCGAAAGACAATAGAACGTCTGTCCTATTTGAGATTGAGTTGGTTTGGTAAGAGTGAGTGATAACCTAGTGGTAAAAAAACTCGACCTCCCGCTAGGTTTGGTCGTGGTTCGCATCCTGACAGACACCTTTATTTCTCGAAAAATTATCACATAACTGCAGCTGAGCTTGCTTGCTTGTTAAATTAACTTGTTTAATTAGCAGTGGTTTCAGTAACCCCTCTTTTCTCGTTTTAACTGCATATCGACTAAGCGATTTGCCGACGTTTTTGTTATTATTAGGATGGAGTAACAAATGAATCTGCTTTTAACTTAGACGTAAATGCTTAAAGCCTGTACTCTATAACAAAAGAGGTAATTTTAATAAATTAATTGAACTATCTGAATCCTCTAAACGAAAGTCTATAATGAACAATTTCAGCGCCTTTCTATTATTGCCTAAGAGCTATGTACCCAATGTTATCCACAGTCCTTAATGATCGTGTTAAATTTACTATTATAAGCCATATTATTAAAAAATTGTAAGGTCTACATTGACGATAATTCTGGAAATCGGAACTATTAAGTAGAACTATCACAAAGCACTTTTTATTTATTTTTATGTCTGTTTTTCGCCTATTACACTAAAATGCTAAACCGATTTCGATGGAACTTTCACAGTATGAAATATTTAACTCTATATGAGTTAAATATTGCCATTAGTTTCAAGAATGCCTGTTGTGGTCCTGAGATTAGCATGACCTCTCTGTAGATGTCATATTTGGGAGGTCAATTAATATTGATCTGCTTTATGAATACTCGCGACGACGCCGTGGGCGAAAGTCTAATGATTCAATAATCGATCAAAGTTATATCGATTTACTACAATACCTAACCGATTCATCACTCTCGATTGTCATCGCTACCTTGTCAAAAAAGTAATAATTTGCGACGATGTAATTTTAAGAGTAAGATCAGTCAAATTATGTTTTATCTATTGGTATCATGGAAAAAATGTAGAGGTACCACTGGGCACCAATAATCAAGCAGTTATCATTTCAAATTCTAATGTCTAAACATTAAAACAATTATCTGCGCATGATAAGTGAAATATATACCTACTTGTCGCTAACTGGGTCGCAAGATTAGTGATTGCTACCATCGGTCTTATTCGCAGAATAACAATAATGATACAAATTAAAAATGGCAGCAATGTAGTTATCGCAAAGCTTTCAAATTCTGCAGCGATAGCCAATTTCGCACCACAATGCACAGCTACATTGCCTGCAACGATTTAGTCGTAGACTAACAATGAACCTGATACAATGAATGTGCAGTACGAATTGTTCGGGTTATTCAAAATTTCTTGAAACCATAGATCTTTTCACCGACGCGACGACGTTATGAACTTTTCGTGCGAGCTTTATTAGGCACGATGAATTAGTTGTTACATTAATGACAATTATTACATTAAGTACGCATACATAAAGGTGGGGTGATACAAATGAAATTGACCGTTGGCAACTTACTGAAAATATAGAGAAGTAAAATGTGGGTCGAGTGATGCAGGATGTTGAATGATATATGTTTCTCGTGAACCTACCGTTATAAATTTTCGGTGTGGAAGAATTCGCTTCAGGTCGCTTATGCCGCAGAGCTGAGTCGTATGTGGAGGGCTTTCCTCGATAATGGTGTCAGGATCAGTCCCAGAAGCCAGCTCCCAGGTTACGCATACATGGGAGTCCGGCTTCTTACAAATCAGATGCCCCTGCACAAATTGCTTTAATTACTTTTCGCACTTCCGAACAAATGAAATTATTTTTTTAATGAAAAAATAACAATATAAAAAGTCAGGATTTTAACAAGGACACTATTTTTTCTTTAGCAGTGGCCAAAAAACATGTTAGAAATACTTTACATATATTAAGTATTTAAATCAATTTGAAAAAAAAAAAATTTTATTATTTCGTTTTAATAAATTTAAATGTAAAAAATTACCTGGTTTGGCTCTTGATTAGATAGTAGACTTATAGAAGTAGCATTCGCATGATTCGCTGCAAGAATTAATAAAACCGCGAGCCGCAGCCCGGTTGGCGCGCTCTCTCGACGCATGCCTGCCGGCTGGAGAGTAGACTCTCTCTGCCGCGCCGACGGCCCGGCGCACCGCCCGCCTCTTGACCCCCGAACTAAGATGAACCCACACCAGATATAAGGTTCACCCACCCAATTTCGGCGATAGCGTACTTTGTCATACTTCGCTTGCGCACATAAGGAAGTAGCGGATATCAAAAGGAGATAATATTCTATTAAGTACGCCGAATCCGTTAATAAATCTGGGTCTTAGTTTGAATT
>DWKW01002131.1:0-11448 GCA_018250115.1 Doberes anticus
ACTTACTTAAATTGGTTAAATATGAGACAGTAAACAAATCATTCGTTATTAAACTATGTTTATTGTTTTAACTTCAACACCATTATATTTTCGTATTTAAAGCTCTGGTATTATTAAAGATTGTATTAAAGATCTCTCTTTTTTATACGTTCGACTGTAAACATAGTCGAGACAAATAATTTCCTTAATCGAGCATTGCAGAAGCTTATTCCCACCTCAGCAAAATCTTACAACATTGGGAATTATAAATTTCTGACAGTTCCGTCCAGTAGTTTATGTGGAATATGCTGTCAACAAATACATTCTTAAAATACATCAAAACACTTTCTTTTTATTAGATGAGTTTAATGTGTACAATTTGTCCCAAAGCTAAAGTAAAAGATTGGGACTTGAAGTGATTTACTATGAAAATTAAATGAAGCGCGAGGCATTATTCTAATACATATAACTGCAGCGGCGTACAATTCGTTATTATGAAAATGAGACAGTATAGAGACTAGTGTTTCTCCAGAACTAAGTCAATCCTTATATAGTTCTGTATGTTTAGTCGAGTTATATTGAAGAGACATTGTTTAGAAAGAGACAGTTCATTACAGGTCATATATTTTCTCGCCCTTATACTCTGTTCTAAATCTTTTTTTAAAGCCTGGTGTTTGGTGGGACTCATGATAATGACGATTCGCATAATGATATTAACTATTCCAAAGTATAAACGAGTAAGCATTATCATAGAACGTTAGTGAGAAACCTTCAATCATCTTAAGGATTTTTGTTATTAAATAATTTGAATATTTAGATATTCCATTTCTTTTTTGATCATATTATGATTAGATAACTCGTCACTAGTAAGTGCGTGCTGCATGTACCCAGCGCGGTCGAGGAGCTACGCACAAAGAAGACGACGACGGTGCAGGTTCCGTCATCGGTCGGCGAAGGCCTATCGGCGCGTCCGGCTCGCCACAAAGCCCTACAATAAACTTTTACAGCTCACATAAAACCCTGACTTTTTAACCCGAGTTATTTGAATTAATATCAATTCGGAGTTTCTCAATGGGCTTTACTCGTCAAACTCTAAAGTTTTATGATGACCACAGAATTGAGGAATAAAATTTAATTGAAATGTAGTCCCGAAAAAAGTTTGATTACGGTTATCAGCTTCCGAATTTGAATATTTACATTAAAAATTTGAAATAAAATAAAATTGGTCCTTAAATAAATAGACAGTAGGCCCAGGTGTTCGTTAAATGAGTCCTTACGTAGCGAATTACACGCAAGTTATTGTTAGGTAAGTTGGATTTTTAAACATTTTTATCGGGGAAACATATTAACGTTTAAATGCACGTCGTAATTACATATATGAATTACAACTACATGTTCTTCGCGTATTTTTGGACGAATTATTTGTTTTAAATAAAATAACAAATAATTCTTATTAAAAGAGAGCTGATCAATTTGACCGATTTTATTAGGGTATGATGGCTTGAGCCCAATGGCTCGGGGCAAGTCAATCACACTAGGTTGTTTGCCAGCCAGATTAAGAGCTCGCTGTCCAACCCTATCTATGGCTTTGAGGAAAGCTAGGATTTTGTTGTCAGAAGACTCTGGGCTACATCTGCGTGCAGCTCGTGCTTCCCCAGATGAGTGTTTCGTCTGTGCATTAATGCGCCGCAACGGAGCAAAATATGGCTAGGCGTTTTCTCATCTTCAATTCCATCCATCCTTCTATTCATTCCTTCCATCCATCATCTCATATTTAAAATATTTAATTTTAGAGTAGAAGTTATTATGTCGAATTTTTAATAACTTTACTTAAATTTCTAGGTTTGGTAGATATTGTAAGACAATGATATTGATATTTTCTACTCTTACAATGTAATATCATTGTAAGTTTTATAGCGCTAATAAGATTCTGTACAATACTTCAAGGCTATCCGATTATTGTGTAAACGTTTGGCAGTAGAAAACTATTTTTGTTTGAGGAGACACCTTATTGATCATGTATGTTGCGAGTATTTGATTTAGCCTATTGTTTGATTAACATATCAAGGCTGATGGTTGTATACATGCCAAGTGATAATAAAAATTCAAGTTTGAAACGGCGATGACGCAAGACCATTAAAAATACTTACTTGAGTTTTCGGCATCATTCCATTTGCATAGCCTTCTCGGCCTTCATTACGCAGCCGTTCTGCAAACTTTGAAATTGGAAAAGACAACACGAGCTATATTGTTTCAATGGTTTCAATTTCGGTTTGGTCAGTCTTGCATTTGATAATTAGCACCTCTCGCCTCACAGCTAGTACCTACTGCTGAAGCCCGGACAATTGCGGTCGATACCGCGCGCACAACGCTTACATTTATCGAAGCGAGTGCCATGCCATAAACCTTCAATCACGGGCCCGAGTTCCTTTCGTAGCAACCTTCGAAGCCACTCGTTGTTATCTTTAATATTTTATAGGGATCAGTAAAACGACGGCACTGCAAAGCGATTAAGCGACATTCCTCGCGTCCGTCAGTGATCGGGACGAATTCATCTTCGAGCCCGTTTTAGTGTCCAGTCATAATTCTACAGGTACATGAGTGATTACATGTAATTAAAATGCGATAACTTTTTACACCGTTTGGTGCATTATGAAATATTTTGTAGTGGGTTGTTTCGTGCCGAGTTAGATCGGGAACCCGGACCCTTACTTGAACACCATATTTAACCTTCCCATTAAAAAGAAAATGTTCGCAATTCATCTATACGACTGGACTTTAATATTTATACCTCATGGAGTCGTAAAACGATGAATAATGACGTTGCGGACGAGTGGGCTAGTGCTGTAATTACTGCGCCTTTATACATAGCTAGGTACTAATACTTCTGTGCTTTCTTATTGTTAACATTTTAAATTGTTACAACAAGTGAGCTCGTTTCATTTTGTATTTGTGTCGATAAAACAATTCATTTGATTTACTTGTCTTTCGTCGAAGAAAAGGTTAATTTTGCCGTCTTTTCGTGTTTATCGACATATCTTTTCGAACTTACATGTCTTTGAAAGCGTCAGTGCTTGATTGCGGAGTTAAGTTCCTACCTATTACTCGTCCTGCTTTGTCCTCTGTGAAGACTACAACACGTGTACTTTTGTGTTCAAAGATTTAACATAGTCCATTAGTAATAGTTGGCTTTTAGTAGTCTCAAATCAAATTATCAATAAAAAGGAACATGTTCCAGAATACCTTTTCGTAGCTAAAGCACTTATGTAATGTAAAGTTATACATAAAACATACTAATAACGATGATTCCCGGCTACTTCAGAAAAACAACTACCAAACATTGTTCATATGAAACTATCAAAATTAATAAGTCAAAAGTTAACGAAATTGCCAGAAGTTAACGATGATGGGATGATTCCTGGAGCGTTGAACCGTACGTCGGTCAGCGGTGATAATAAGCATTGTAAGCATAAACATTGTAAGAGGAGATCGTGAGCCAAACTTAAAATAAATGTTAAACTCATATTTGCTATATAGATTTCGTGATGCTTTCAGTTTGGATTGTAGATACCTTTCATCATCAGGGAGCAAATACGCATTTGAGAAACGATTTTGTGAAGGAATCTTGTATTAATTGTATTTCATGAGAAGAATATTATAAACAAATTATAAATATAAATAAATAGTTTATAAACTATTTCCTATGTCATCGTTGATTAGATTACGTCGAATATTAAGGTTCAATCCGCAACAACTGGATTTGTGTTAGGTGCCCGAGTTCCGATTTAGACGCTCGTAGTCCTGTTGCAGTTACTACTCCTTACATGCTCGTATTAATAAGTTACAATGGGAATAGTTTCCTACTTACATGCTCGTATTAATAAGTTACAATGGGATTTCCACCTATGGTCGACCACTACTATGTTATAAAATACTATGCTGTCCAAAAAACCGAGGGTGCTTTTAATCTCTTGGTTTGCTATGGTATTTAAAGGAGTGCAAGGTATTTTAATCTCATTAAAGACCCGGAAAAAGTGGATCTAGCAGAAGGGTATTTTAAGATAATAAACTAATCAATTAAGTATTTCTTTACTTAAGAAAATTAATAACGGCCAGTATTTCGTAGTAAAATTTGCCTAAAATATTATAAAATATATTATACTTACTTACACTTATTATACCTATAGGTTACTGTAAACTATAAAGTGACAGACAACATACTAAAAATAAGATACTACTCGATAGATGTAACTCACCCGGAAATTAATGGGAAAAGAAAATCTTGGGATGGGAAAACGGTATCTTAAAAGAATAAACTAACCAATTAACTATTTCTTCTCCATTTCTATATTCTTTACTTAAGCAAATTAATAACGGCCATAATTTCGTAGAGTAATTTACCTAAAATATATTATACTTACTTATACTCATTATACCTATAGGTAAACTATAAAGTGACAGACAACATACTAAAAAAACGATTCTACTCAACAGATGTAACTCGATTAAAGTTATAAATTAAAATAAAAGCAATATTTTTTTGAGACAATTTAGTTTCTTAACATTGTACGCGTGGCAGATACCATTATCAATTGTAAATTTTATAAAGCTGAAGATGGTGTCAGCCAAGTCTACTATAGTAGGGAAAATAATACTGTATTTTGAAGTTCTGGAGGTTGACTTTAGGGGTGATTGGTAAATTGGGTTATTGGGATTGTGGAAACCTGCCGTTCAGATCAGAAAACAATCTTAATTAAGACTCGCCGCTCACTAGATGTGCCCCCATAGAGTGGCGTATGCGGGGGGCCACGCCTATCTGCAGTTAAAGTACCTAGAACGGTAAAGTAGCAAAAGATCTTACTAATTAATGTTTAGGTTGTGTTGCGTTGGATTAGACACCTTTTGTTCAGAACGGTGTATTTTATGGATATTTGGTATTTGTTTCAAATTGAGATAAGAGGTATGTAAAGACATTAAATTATTGATGGCAATATTGTGAGTCACAAATATCAGGTGCGACCAGCCAATACAGTAATTTTTTATAGTATTGCACGAAAGTGTTACGCTAGTCACTCACAAAACGGTATTCTTACTTTAATAAAATCATTAAATGTTGGGCCTCTAAATTGTTATTTTACGTAAGTTTTAAATAATTTATAATATAAGAATATCGCAAAGAAGCACTTTTAAGAAAAAGTAAGCACCACTTACTTAAGACATGTTTCTGAGTCTAAAACAATAGTTTTAAATACATATATCTGTCGGTTTGTGTTCGTCTGAGCGCGTGGTCATGCTATTTTATGTATTGAGATAAGCTTGGTCAACATTTACTGTTTATTCAATATTTGATTTTCAAATTCAAATAAACGAGGTTAAGTTATGTCAATTAATGACTAATGACAAGATACAGATGGACGATATGAGCGATCAGCCCTTAAAATTTACGTACACGTTACGTTAGTTGTAACTCATACGGAGAGGTCCCAAACTCTTGACTTTTTGATGCAGATGTGAAATGGTAGAAGGTGTTACGTTTTTGTTTGAAATACGTTTCATGTATTTTTAACCTACTTTGATTTAATTTAAATTTAAATTTCATTCGCTGTAACAATGCTCCGCTTCCTCAGCCGAAGTGGACGCTTTTTGAGCCAGAATGGAAAGAATACTTTGGTATTATTTATTTATTTCACTTTACGTTTCACTTTAATACTGAAAGTAAAATTTTATTCATGAGACCCAAACAATTTAATAGCTGAAGTGATCAAAACGTTAAATCTTTCTGCCTCTTAAGAAAGATATTTTAGAAAGGAAGCTAGAATGTCTTCATCCAACTGCTGCGGAGTTAGCAGTTTTGGCTCTACAATTATAGTTTTGATGAAACTATGTAAACACCTGCTACTGTTTCTGAATTCAGATTTGTATCCAGTCAAACTGAGAAGACTTAAATATACATTTTGGGAAAGTTTAAAAATTGCTTACCCGCAGAGCATACGACCCGCATGGCGCCGTGGTCAACGTGCGGACTGCCGTTCGGAGGGTCCCGGGTTCAATTCCCAGCGGGGAAGAAATTTGAATAATGAATTTAGATTTCTGTACCTGGTCTGGAAATTTGTGTGCTTGTTTCTGTGTGTGTCCTTGGCACCCACGACACAGGTTAAAACCTACTGTGGGGCTGTGAGTGTGAAGCGTAATTTATTTATTATTAATCTACGGAATTGATACGCATGCTGGGAAAAGATGGATGTGAATAATTATCATTCAGGTCTAACTCCTACTGGTATACCTAAGGGTACTTGAAGGTCCACAAAAATAGGGTTATTCTTTTTGGGTAATAATTTGTAAAGTGGATTTCAAGAAATAGAAACCAACGTAGGTGTTATTTGAAACGACTTTTAAGGGCGTGAATAAGAACATGTGTTTGTGTTTATTTTGGGACCCCAACTTTTCGCATAACGTCGATTGTCCTAACGTCGTTTGTCATACATCAATTGGTATAATCATCAAATAGCATAACACTAATGTCACATAATTTTTCCTTCGCATAATTTATAAGTGGAATAACTATCTAAAGGCATATTATTGGTAAGCTTAATGAAGTAAATTTTCAATTGGCATAATATTAGGCAGTCCTAAAATGCTTTAGCATAATTTAATTTGCCATAATTAATTTTGATTGGCCTATTATAGGTAGTCCTAAAATGTTTAAGCGTAATTTAATAAGTAATAAGTTAATACTTATGACAAACAATTTCAGCCTAAACTATATTAGGCCTTTTAAAATTATGCGTTGCGATAATATGCGACGTGATGATTATGGATATTAAAATTATGGAACATGTTATTATGACAATAAATGTTACGCTTAAAATTCGAGAGCCCGTATGTGGATGGATGGCTACTCCGAATCACTAAGTAGGAACAGTATTTTGGTTCGAAAGCAGAGCAGGTACGTACTCTGATGGTGGTATAATAGTCGAAGGCTCGGCTGCCGCGGCACTACCGCTGCGGTGCACCTATTTCGGTTTCGGTTTGAAGGGTGTGGTGAGGCAGAAGACACCGGAAAAGAGGCATTCCAACGTAGTCCTCATGAGTAGCAACGAATCCACATACGACTCATCCGATTGAGGTTCGATGTGGATGTCCATGGGTTGCAGTGAACACTTAACATTGGGTTACCTGCATGCTCGTCTGCCATTAACATAAAAAAGACTCCACCCAACGAATCTCTTCAAACCAAAACAAACCAGTGCGTGCTTAGATCCGTCGCTGCTCCGGAGGACTAAGAGGGAACTGTGTTTTGGTTCGAAGGCAGAGTAGATAGGTACTCCGCCCGTCCACAAACTACAAACCAAAACAAAACGGTGTTTACAATGCTGCCTTACGACAGAGATAGACGCAGCGGTCGTGCCGCAAGCATGCAAGCATTCGACGTTGGAAGAAGTTTATTATGTTAAAAACGTATTTTCGTTTCCCGCCATTTCACATATTATTATGTTTTTTGGTATTTATTATCAAATTACAATATGAATAGGGTGATAAAGAAAATAGGATTGCAGTGATTGACTTAGGTACACAAAGTGGGTATGGAGCCGTCGGTCATATTCAAATCACTTCAAAGGCTAAGTATAAACGTACTTTTAGAACTGCAAAGGCTGTTAAAGCTAGAATTAGCCGAAACCAAAATTTGAAAACAAAAATCTCCCGATTTTTTATTACATAGGTACTTGCTGAGACTTTAAGAAATTTTACAATATAGGGTACATACCTAAGTTATATTAAGATTACATATTTTTTTTTTTAAATATCAATTTTTATTTGTTACAGAAGTTATGGTCGGACTATGTAAAAAAAATATATCTTCAACTGGCGTTTAAGTAAGCAACGTGTTTTTGTTAAATTGTTTTATCTTATGGTAGAAACCGGCCTTAACTGATTGACATGGCCTCTGAAGTACATAAACACTCTTGAAAAGCCTCGAGCTCGACCCAACCGAGAATCGAGTGACGAGTAGCTGAAGCATTTCGTGTTTTAAGGAATATTTTCCTACGATAAAATTTTAAAGCCTCTTCGTAATACTGTTATACATCGTGGAGCCATGTTCGACTAAGCCATGCTGCGGTGCCACTGCTACACACACACATTATGGAGCAATGCCGCCCTTTTGTATTCTGAATTCAATGGTGTGTTTATGCAGGCTACATAGAGACTTTCTGTCTCAATCAAAAATATCAGTAGGTAACAAAATCAGATTACTGATGTTTTAGTCTTCAGTATCGCAAATTCCCACCAAGTAAATCGCATTTATGTAACTATTCCTAAAGTCCACCAAAATTCTTTTTAAAAGGATTTCGGTCCTATTTGAAGTACGATAAGGGTGTCCATAGGCTGCAGTGACCTTGAACATGAAGGTGGCTTGCATGCATGTTTGCTACTCCTAAAACAAAAAAAAAACAAACTTTTTGTCCAATGCATTCAAACTTTATTTTCGAATATCATTTCCTTTTCCTTGGCAATTTCTCATTCACAATCTCCGTCCGGAAATTATATGCAGATGACGGATATTAGATATCGACGGATTGTTTGTTCTTTGATCTTTCTTTGGATTGTATGCAAAATTAATTTATATGTAAATAGGTAGATTCATAAATATATTACGTAAATATGTTGCGGGGTTTAGCGAAATCTGACTCCAAAAATACAAATCAGTTTTAGACTGGAGTCTTAAAGGCATGAAACAATCTTACCATTGAAATAACATGAAACTTAACATAAAGTATGACCCAATCATTTTATTGAAATAATCTTGTTTGAAATCAGTTTTCGTTTATGTTAAAACAGTAATATATTTCACAAATTTTACTTTTATAACAAATACCTTATTCGATCAATTTGAGTAGGTACTTACTCTCGCAAGGTTTTTTTTGACGGGTATTATCCGTAATGTTTTTTTTCTCAGAATGCATGTTCTAAATCAGTGCTGTCCAGGCAATGGCCCCGGGAGCCGCATGCGGCCCGCGGCTTGTTTTCATGCAGCCCGCGACGCTTGTTTTAAAGTGTAAATCGATCAGAAAATAGTTTTGATAATAGAATTCTTCGTCAAAACATATAATCAATATTTGGTATAAATTATTTATCTTATTATCTTTATGAAGGGATGCCCGGAAAGTATTTTGTTTTTGTAGTGTGAGTACCTATTTGTTGATGTCCGTTTTAGTTAAACTTGAGCTCTCATTAAGTTCGTATCACCGCTTCGTATAATAAATATTATATTATTTCTGCGGCCCTCCAGCTTTTGTAGTAAATTTAATAAGCCCGGAAATATATGTAGTTTGGACAGCCCTGTTCTAAATCATAAAACTATGCGTGCCCAGACCAACACCCGCTATTTTTTAAACGTCGTCAAATCGTTTCCTCGCTCTGCTTGCAACAATTTTTGAACTGTTTTAACCTAACCTTCATAACTATTCATAACACTTATATTTAACATTACCGCTACTTTTAAGAGTAGTAGTAGTAAAATAAAGTAGTAAATGAGCATGCTGGTCATCTTATGTTCAGTGGTCACTATAGCCCATCGATAATGCGTTGCTACTCCTAAGGAACAAGTTGGAATACTTTCTGCCCAATGCACTCTGCTTAACTAACTACCAATAGGTACCTACTTTGCAGACTGAAACAATATTGTTCAAAGAGACTCAAATTGTCAAATCTATGTCAGCTTCCAAAGAAAACTAGCATCATAAATGATTATGAGAAGATAAATATGTTGGTGAGCGTTATAAGCGTCATCTTTTTACAAATATAAGAATAATGGAAGAAACATTTTTCAAAACAACCTATACAATTGTGTAACTGAAGGAATAATAGAAATTAAACATAATGTAACAGTTTTCGGATTATTCTTATTTTAATCTAGTTAAACGCAAATCCTACCATAATTTTATTTTAGCATTCGTGTTATTTTACATATCACGTTTAGTTCACTATGTCTGTCATGTTCTCTAGTAATAATTTTAAAGCTACGTATGGCATCACCTTGTTCGGGCAACATAGTTTTTTACGACAGCCAATCAAAAACATCCAGGCAAACAGTGTGAAAATGTCGTCGCAAGTTTAATCTAGTTTCTTATAATTTTTTTCCATCAGGCCAAACGCGGGTGCACTCTTATAACAAACACATATTTTAATTACATTTCTTCAAAAATATCGTATTGGTAAGTGGAAGGACGTCAAGTTTCTGCTTTAAACTTTCTCTTTCCGTGGCAAGATATTTGGGCAATGTTTTTTTGCTTTTGTAAATAATAACAAAGCCGTGGCAATCTGGCCAATAAGATAATTTTGTGGTGTTTCCTGTTTATTATTAGGTGTCACGTCCTAAATTTTTTTGAAACATGTCTATTTCTACTTGTACGATATAAGATTTTTATTAGATATGATGTATATGTAAGGTACATCCCGCGGTACTATTTATGGGCTGTAAACGTTTGTAATCGTTTATAAGAAGTGACTACTCACTGGCATTGCACGGATACGCGCGCAGAGGTAATTGGTCTATCCGGATTTTAAAATTCGTACTCTTACACAGATATGGGTGATGAGATGGACCCGTGCGAGTGCCTGTGGAACCATGAGCTGGCGATGCGTCGACTCATCTCGTTGGTGAGTTGCTACGTGTCGATTTATCAACATTTTTCTATTCATATGAGTATGAGACAGATCTATAGCCTAGTATAATTTTCTGGTTTACGAATAAATTACGCAGCATGTTTTTACTTCTATAACGAAAATCATGTTTTAGGATATTTTTAAAAAGTAATCGACATTGCATACACACAGGTTCACAAACTAAAATTTTTTTTTGCCCTTTCTGCTTATTAGCCAATCACACAAAAACTGTTTATTTGATTTTAATGACAATTTTACAGTTTTAAAGTATATTGACTACTGTTAGTTTGTACTAGATAAGTTGAGTTATATTTTGAGATACAGTTTGACCTCACGCTCTGTCATGTACTTGGGAGGTGAATTTTTTATCACTAGTGGTTTAAACATAAGGCAATATTAAAGTAAAGAAGTTTAAGCATTAATAAATTGCTTAAAGTCCCATTGAAATTTATTCAATAGATTTTGCATGATTCATAAAATAACATAGATGTAAATAAAAATAAAAGAAATTGGTCTCAGACTAAATAGTCAATGTCTGTTTGTTTTCAATGTACAAATAGACCCTCTATTACAATTGTATATTATTAATTCATGGGTTAAATATAAATTTTCTTAATTGGACCTACTTATGCAAACAGGAACCAATCCACGCACATGCCCACACACGCACATGCACAAACACAATAAACAGTTTATTGAACAACTCCTGTTATGTTGGTTGATAACTTTGTCATAGAAATGTTTTGTTCTGTCGAAATTGTCAGATCATTTTGATACTTACAAGGTTTATAGAAGGTTCATTTT
>DWKW01002132.1:0-11448 GCA_018250115.1 Doberes anticus
GTTTTAAAGTTCCACAGTTGAAATGTATAACTGTAATAGTTTGTCATGTTTAACATGGTTGGGAGGGGGGGGGGGGTTAAATATTAATAGAATAGCAAACGAGCGAGCACGCCACTTGATGTTAAGTGGTCACTGCCACCCATGGACATCCACATCAAATCTCAACCAGACCGGAAGTTCTACCTGTGGATGCGTTGCTACTACTAAAGTTGGCATGCCTAACTACACCCTTCAAACTGAAACACAGCAGTTCTCACTGCTGCTTTAGAACAGTAATAGATGCAGCGGTGGTCCCGCCGCAGACGAGCCTTCGACATAAGACACTACCACCATCAGAGGGGTAAAGTTTTGGTTTCGATTCTGAAACTACTTTGCTTATTCCGCGTGTTCATGTGTAGCCATTGGATTTTTTTGGAACTTAATCATTAAAGTCCTGGAAATGTCCAAGCTTGTTTAAAATACTACGTCAAAATAATTTAAACAAATAAAAATATTTGATGTGATAATCATATTAGTTGGCTTTTGAATGTACTAAATAAAGTGAGTAAACAAAATTTGCGTATGACAATAAACATTCCACACAAACTTTATTATTCTTTATGTAGTACGTGTAGTTGTTATCTAAAAATTAATTAGCGTTCCCGAAAACTCGAGGATTTTCGAATTCGCACCCGAAACAAAAATGCATCTTGTAAGCAAACTTTTCTTATTTATTTTTCCTTCAAATTTATTTTGAATGGAAAACCCGTAAACAACATGGATAATTCAATCTGGAAATAATTCTAAAAACTCCGAAAGAAGAAAAACCAACCACTTAACGACACCTATAGCTGGATCTGTCTGGGTGTTTTTGTTCTTGTTTCTGTGTGTCTAGCGTACCCACAACACCTAGCCTACCACTTAACAATACCTAATTCAGGGGGCTATGAGTGTGACGCGTTCTTTTTAAACTTAGTAGTACTTAAGAAGTAAGTAGGTAGTAAAAACTGAATTCCTAAATGAACGTTGTCGTTAGTAGATTTTACGTCTAGTCGTTCTAACTAAGCCTTCAGATGAAACAGTTAATACTTGTTAGGTTTTCAGTCCCTATTGAGGTTGGAAGTGGACATCCACTGACATCTATAGGCGTCCATGAGCTGCAGTTCGCACTTTAACATCTGGTGGTCTGTAAGCTGGCTTACTACTCTTTTTACATAAAAATCTATGTATGAACCAGATACCCTATACTTAACTGGAACATTGCCAGTTACCATACCTTATCTGAAAATCTAATGACAAGTTGCCACTTACTTAATTTTCTAGTGGTTTTTATAAGTCGTGTGTGGCGCAGCAGGCTTTGTGCCAATAATTTTGTCCACAAATATGACGAAGACTCAGAGTTTCTGAGCGCATTACTTAGGTTTTGGCGCAGAACGGGTCCGTAATTAGGCCAATTAACCGTCGTTATGAAGAAAAACTTCGCGGAAGGGGTGTAACCCCACTTGATGGACTGACGAGTCTTTAGATGTAATTTAAGAGTTAGGAACTAATGTTTTGCAATAAGTTTTATTAGGACACCTCATTTATGCAGCGATTTTTGTTCTTGTTGGACTAAAGTACATGAAGAAATAAAGGGTTTTTTTTTCAATGTACTCGTACGTTAACGAAATAGCAAACGAACGTACCGCTATCTGATGTTATATTATCATTGTAGATCGTGGACATAGAGATCCAACTTCAAATAAGGGCGAAATCCTACATCAGGTTAAACGGGGATGCGTTACCTCTCTTCAGAAGAAACTTGCTGTTCTGTGTATTATTCCTAATACTCTTTAATCCAAAATACAGCAGTGCAGACGCTGGTGCTTTAAGAAGGAAAGGTGTAGCGGTGGTGCCAACGCAGGCGAGCCTTTGACATAGGACTCTACGACTGTCAATCAGCAATACCTTTTTTATTTATTTTACTGCTACTTGTTACTAACATCACCTACTACGTACTAATAGTTCAAGTGGACTTTAGCCTTCATCATCTTCTTCGACCCATTATTGTCCCACAGCCAGGGATGGGTCTCCTCTTAGTCGGCAGAGGATTTTAGGCCATAATCTACCACGCTGGCTAAGTGAGGATTGGCCGACATCACCTTGAGTACATTATGGACAAATCTTAGACATGCAGGTTATTTTAGGATAGTTATTTTTTATACGTATACAATTTCCAAAATTACTCACAGGAGCGAGAGATCGAAATTCCAGACCACTATCTATCGGCAACTTTAAACTCCACTATCCAAATTAAATCCAGAGGAGCCATAAACCGGGATAAGTACTATGATATGTCTTACTCCAAATCAAGGTCTATGTATCCGCTAAATTTCATTTAAACACGTGCAGTAGTTTTTGCATGATTGTATAACAAACATAGAAATAAACATACAAACTTTCACATTTATAATTTATTTGAATTATATAAAAATACTTTAGTCTTCACTGTACTGTGAAAGGTATCTACCCTAATCAGTCGGTTAGGGTTGTTTTCGATAAAAAAGGTTGTTAAACATTTTCGGTCTCATGGGAGGTTTGTAAATAACCCATCTAGGGTTGGCCACTCATTTGTATTTCGACCAGTCTGCGTAGTGCGTAATGATAGCGTTGGAGTCCATATTCCAACGAAGATTGGTGTAATAGGATCTGAGGTTATACGAGTAAATGAATGTATGGTAACTCACTAGGAATAAGTTGTCTTGTATTTGCCAAACCACACCCTTTAAACCATACTACAGCGCTGCTGTTTTATGACAGAAATTGATGTAGCCGTCGTACTGCGACAAGCAAGATTTCGCAATAAGACTTTACCATCATAAAAACATTTTTTTCCCATAAATAAAACTGAATATAGCCCCAAAATTACGAGTACGTCCATTAGAACCTTATCGTTGGTAGCGTTTCAATTGAACAAAAATGGCAGGCGTAAATGAAATCCTTGGCAGATTGACAGGAATTCTGATTGCGGTTTAACAAGGACGCCTGTTATGTCCCTGGGAAATTGTATCTAGATAGAGATGAAGATAATTATAATATAGTGCCAGAAATTTGAACAGAATATTCTTGGTACCTATATCTACAACGTGGAGATAGGTTACTACTGATTGCTGCCAAAATTGATACAATAAGCTAACTAGCATTCTTATATAAACGGCTACTTATCTATTTTAAAAAAATAATTAAGAAATCCATCACTAGTCCTCCAAGAATCGTTTATCTTATTAAGGTTTACCAATGATACCAGTGAGATTAATCGAAATGTGATGGTTACTTTCAAATAAATTTAAGAAATATTATAGAAAACCGGCAACCATTTAAGTTACACACGCTTTCGGTTCATAACGAGGTCTTTTACAATAAATTGTTTTCAATTCATTGCAATTTTGGTATAATTTGTATCTTAAGATATCGCTTGCTACCCTTAAAATATAGCAAACTGCGTCAATCTTCGGCATGAAAATATGTTGCATCTTTTGGTTTGCATTTCGATGGCGGAAGAGTCGTATGTTGAAGGCTCGCCTGCGGCGGCACTGAAACTTCACATATTTCTACGATAATGCATCAGTAGTTCTGGTAACAGAAGGCGTTCAAATTTAATCCTCAGGAGTAGCGACTAATCCAAGTTGTACACGTATACTTGATTCCAACGTCCAAGATTATTTAACGAAACTTTTTATCAATATAGTTTAAAAAATTATCAACTACACACCAAAAAGATTCGAAATAATATTGCAAAAGCATGTCATATATTATTTATTATACCTCTGGGACGCAGATAAAAGTAATATTCATACTATTATAGTGAATGTGATGTAGTGATTAGATATCAAACTCGTGTTCGGTGGGCGGAGGTTAAATATAATCGTTTACCGATAGCTTTATGATAACGACCCTTTTACGACCTCGAGTTTTATCCGAAAATATTCAACTTTTCGCTGGTGCTAGGCGTAAACGCGTATGATTCGCACGTTTAATGGTCGACGATTTCTGGCGAATATTTTTATTTTTTAATAACACCAACACTAAGAATTAAAAACAAAATTCGTAGCACAGTAACAAAGTGAATATAAGGGATTTATGTGTCGATTGAGTTATGTGACTATAATAAAATTTCAACCAACCGCCGCCAACCCGCACTTGGCCAGCTTGGTGGACTATGGGCCTCTCATCGCTGAGACCCGTGGCCAATAGTGGGACAATAAAGGGTTAATGATGATGATGATGATAACTAAAATTTAATAACCCTAAAACTTACCACTCGCACTACCTTACAAACTTGCATTGTTTCGCAAGTTGATAATTACCGGAATAATCAATTTTTTGTATGTATTAGAATATGGTAGGTATACGTTCTTGAGCTAGATTTAAAACTGCTGCTACGTTATAATTTATTTCGCGACAATAATTACTTATTTAATTGAAGGGTAAATTCACACAAGTTACTAGCGACACGGTAAATGTAGCTTAAGCTATCAAGAATTTATTTAAAAATAAACTGGACACGTTTGGTTTCTTATATTATTTTAATGAAAACAAATTACAAACAAAATATTGTATACTCACATTTTAACACATATTCAGAACGCAAAAGTCCGTGTCCAACATATCAACTAGTGCACTGAACACTGCACTCCGTACTAAGTCGTTTTAGTTCCCGTAAGGCGGCGTGGACCGCGTTACCCCTGTCAGAGGCTGCGTGGTACTGAGTCCGACGGGAACGAGCGGGGCGATGGGACGAGAACGTCACATCTGCGGACGGCTCACACTGCGTACGAATTGACATTCATGGAACGCGAATTTCTCGATGAACAGCTTCCTTAGGGCCCTTCCAGATACTTCAGTTTTTCACTCAATCACCAAATCGAATCGTTTCATTACCAAAGGTCAAAATTTCCCTTCTTCTCTTTCTCATATAATTTAATTTAAATGGAAAATGTTACCTTTAGAAATCGGGTCCGCTTATTTGGTGATAGAGTGTAACATTGAAATGTCTAGGTGTGCTTTTAGGTTTTATAGGATAGCTGAGGTTGAATGTGGATGACCATGGGCTGCAGTGACCACTTCATTCCAGGTAGCCTGTTTTATCCTTTAGATGTTGCACTAAAATATATATTTTTATCATTATCATAATCAACCTATTATTGTCCTACTACTAGTCTTGGAGCTCGGCTACCGAGATTAAACGGATTTCGTTCATAAGGTAATATTTTATTTTGAATGTACCAATCTTGAAGTTTGTGTTTAACGATTTATACCAATAAACTATTTGAGATAAACATCTCCCTTTTGTATAGTTTAAGGGAAACAACGAAAAAGGCTGCGAGTTTCGGATAGAAAGAATGTGTATCTCATATATCATCAACCATCCCAAGAGGGGGTCTCAACGTATGCCTAGTAATATCACTGAAGTTTTATTGGTATGTTGTTCCAAATTCATTTCTCCGTATTTAAAGTGGACCTATTCAAAGTAGCCCTTTACCTTATAGTAAAAGCATGTAAAAGAAGCGAAAATTAATAGAACTAAGTGCTTTAACGATGAAGGGAACGATGAAACATCGCAAAGAGCCGTACATGCCTCAGTATCTCAAAAGTGAAGTCAGCTTGATGGACTATTGGTCACATAGGCTTTCATCTTTTGCTAAATCACTGCCTCCTTTACCAGAAAAAAAGATACCATTTCCCATCATTGTTATACTTCTGGGCACGGGTATCTTCTCAAAAATTATTTAGGCCCTAGACCAACACGCTGGCCAAGTGCGTATTTTAGTTATTGCCAATTGTTAAATTATTGTTACATTCTTCTTATTATCTATTGACTCAGCAGAAATGTTGATATCAGTAATTTTGAAAAACGGAAATACATTTGTTTAAAGTAAGAGTCACAAGTTGGTTAAACTAAGAGTTTCTTGCTGAAAATCTAGAAACACTTATATTAACTGCTTAACTTAATGCAAGTGAAACGATCAGTTAAATTGTTGATTCAATAATTTATACAAAAATATAGGCAAAGTAATAAAAATCATCAATTTAAAAAATGTCTATAGTTTTTATTAACGTTTTACACTCATAGCCCCACAGTAGGATGCAACCTGTGTCGTAGGGGACATGGACACACACAGAAACAAGCGCACAGACACCCAGACCAGGAACAGAAATCTAAATTCATCATTAAAATTTCTTCCCTGCTGGGAATCGAACTCAGTATCCTCCTAAAGACCGACCGTTATATAAATTAAAATAGTATCTCTGGATACTCTATCTCAACGTAGAAAGCCTCCTACTAGACTGTACCAAGCACTATTGCTCTCATTAAGAATCCATGGCTTAAACCTCCCGCATAGATGAGAAAATCTACGAAAGGAGATTCGTGCCCACCGATGAAAGAGGTTTACTCCGTTTGGTAATGATTTTAAGTTAATTGACTTATTACGGGACTACATAAAATATTCAATTTGTTTTTTTTTCTTTAAATTTATTTGTCGAATCTTGTAGAATATGTAACATTAAATGGGGTAGCCATTATATAATTTCTATGTTTCAACGAAATCTACATTCGTAAACTATACTAGTATACCTACAAACCTACACAAAAAGTGGTTTGTAGCGAAGGCGTCTGAAGTAGCGACGGAAACGAGGCGCCTTTGATGAGCGCATATTTTTCTACGACATTAATATGCGAAGCGTAAATTAGTACATTTGAATGTGACTGTCAAATAAATGTACATACAAACCATTAACGAAGACTGCGGCAAAACATTGCGTTTTAGTGAGAGCCTGCTTAACTAACTTTGGCGATGCATAGTCCAGCATGGAAAATAGACGTGTGACCGACTACAATATATGATTTTCGAAATTTTTAAAACTTTCTACAATACTATCGTCAGTATAAAAAGTAATCTATCAATTCAACACATATTTAATATTGGATTCCCTAGCACACGCCACTGTCTCTACGCTATAGGTACCTATACACTGAGAAAATTTAGGTAAATTTCTAATATAGCAAAAGAGTAGAAGTACAAATAATACAAAATAAGTATACATTTTTACGTTTGTGTATGTGTTGTTGGTTATTATTTTTATCCGCAGCTTTCACTTCACTGGGAATCCTCCTATACAGTTATAAGTTCTAATTTTTCAAAATATTATTTCAAAGTTTTCACTGAGCCCCAAGGCTATCATACAATCAATGTTAAATATTGTAATATGTCTTCATTTAATTTTGACTCGCAACTAGAAACAACAACTAATTAAATTATTGGCTTAATCAAATAATATTATATAGAACCAGTGACATTTCCTAATAGCCGCAGATAACATAAAACGTAGTGAGTGGGCTGTAATTTACTTCAATAAGATAGGACACTGGAATAATGGGTCATGAATCAAGCCTCTCGAGGGTTTAATTCTGCCCATGCTCTCCGATGTGTTAAGATCTTACGGAGTATAGTTCAATGAACTTCACTGGCTTAGGTACTCGTATATGAGGAAAGGATATCGAAGCCTTTATAACTCTCAGACTCTCGCATAACGCAAATATCAGGTTATGCAAACGTGGGAACGGAATCGGATCCTTGCATGAACGTGTAATAGAAGAAATTTTTTACGATCATTTCCGTGCATCGGAGGGTGTGGTAAATGATCTGTATTAAATGTAATCGTTATGCTTCGAATAGCAGCCTAAATGAAGCTTAAATACTTCGGACATACTACTAGTAAGAAATAAGAGATTTTAAATACATATTAACAGAATAGCAAACGTGCATGCTCGCCACCTGATGTTAAGGGATAACTGCAGCTCATGAACATCCACATCAAACCTCAACTAGGACGAAAGTCCTATCTGAGGTTGTATGTGGATGCACTACTATGGCCAGTGCCTTCAAACCGAAATACAGCAGTTCTCAAACTGCTGCTTCACGGTAGAAATAGATGTGTAGTGGTGGTGCCGCCGCATTCTACATAAGACTACCACTATCACCTGGTTTAGGTCTGTGACCAAATTTTCAGTGTATTATCGCTGTGTCCAAAATAAAAGCTTCTAGTATTACTAGACGTACCTGGCTTCAATAGAAACGTTGTAGGTGAAAAGGGATGTATTAATCTACAGTTGTTTCCAACGTTCCAAATATGGATGGAGATCCTCCCACCGCTAAAGTGTTCGGCCGAGCTCGTCAAGTTCGCCCTCATAACTCGGTTAAGCTTTAAATTTCTAATTGAACCTCCTAGCTAGGAAAGTTAAATAAAAAAAAATACAATGAGCGTGTATTGTATCAGACGTAATGCATGTATCCTTAAAATAAACATGCGTATATGATATCCAATAATACTGTAGTAATATTAAATTCTAAAGATACGATTTCGTTTAAACATGAAATTGATTCAACTTCCACTTCCACCAGAATAAACTGGAATATGTTAACGTTTGTAGATCGTGCCTTTGTTTGTTCCGGGCTGACGATAAAATGGCTTATCGGACTTTAATGAAACTTGGCAGATTTCCTAGAAGCGAAGTTTGCTTTTTTCGTGTACAACAAACTCGAAGCAAGGAAAAAAAAACAGCAACTGTAGATTATGGCGAGAAATGTTTTGAGTAATTTGGTTTATTGTTCTTATTGAAATGTTCCTTACATTTCGAGGTACGTTTGGGGTAAGATTGAGTAATAACAACTTTTGCGTAGAATTGGAGTCTGTTTTGTTGGGTATTTAATTTGGTACATGGAATACAGATTTGCCCATTGTTATCTGTATACGCCGACTTTGATGTTCATGATTTTTTTCCATTGGCGATCATCCACCGATCCTGATGGATTCTAGTTATATAAACCATAACGCTTTGACGTGGCGATCTTCGGCTGTAAGCATGAAAATTGTCGTACGATTTTTAGTTACCAATTAAAATTTCTTAACACTAGACGCACGGGTGATATTTGTATAGCTTATGTCATTGACACACATGTTTTTGTAATATTTCTTAGCATTAAAAGACATAAGAGCATTTTGAATTCACTTATCAAAACAAAATATGCTTATCAAAACTTCACACGAAGCTTTTGATCTGTCAACATTTCAAGACTATGAACCGTTACAAAAAGGCTGTAACCTTTTTAGATTGCAGGAAGGAAGTAATATATTCAATCGGCAAGGTTACTAAATTTTGCAGTTTTATTCATAAACCCACCTGCCTAAACATATTAATAAACTTAGTATAAGCGAAGTAAGACGAGATGTTTATATTACATAAACTAATTAATTTATGAATTAATTAACATATTCGTAGTACCTACAGCCGAGTAGCGACACGATTATTAAGTAAAGTTTATTTATATATAAATAGAAATTAAATGGATATTTCGTTCGATTTGGCAGATCATACACGTTTGTGTGTTAGGCAGAAGACACCGGACAAGAGGCACTCCAACTTAGTCCTCATGAGTAGCGACGCATCAACATACGACCTCAGATAGGACTTTCGTCCTAGTTGAGGTTTGATGTGGATGACCATGGGCTGCACTTAACATTCTATTCTATTAACATAAAAAAGCTTAGTATAGGACTTCGGTCCTATTTGAGGGTGAACGAGGATGTCCATGGTCCGTAGTAACCACTTAACATTAGGTAGCCTGCGTGTTCGTTTGCTACCATTAATTTATATAGAATAAGACTTTTATCTATCAGAGGAGATTGTAATTACAAAAGCATTCTAAATGTAGACGAAATTTGATTTCACTAACGACGATAATTAATTGTTAACAATGTTAAATTAATGACAAGTCAAACACACACGGGGTAGCGTTTATTTTCACGAAAAGGGTTAGCTTGTAACAATGAAGGATAATATATCACGGGCTTTGATATATAAAAACTTGGGAAGCGTTTACTTCGAGATAATATTTGAAACGTTATTTTTAATTATAAAAGATGTACTAAAGGTAGTAAGTTGTTAATCTACTGACGCCCCTTGGCACATGCGTAACAGAGACTTACGCCGCGATTTAGGAATTCCTTTCCATGCTTGAAGTCTGGCTGAACCGATTCGGCTTGTCACAAAATTAAAAAAAAACAAAAGTAAAGTAAGTAAAGTAGAAAATAATCTTCTTCTTCTTCTTAATAATATACTAAATACGAATAATAGTAGACTTAATGAATATAAGTCGTTGAATCACAAATTTGTATACAACAATACGTTTTCTAATTTTGATTCGTTTTGCGATAACTTTTTATGATTATTATTTATAATCTGAATAGCATATCAGCACGCTAGCCGCATAATTTAAAATAGTCACTGCAGCCCGTGGACATCTACATCAAACGTAAGGAATAGTACGGAAATCCTAACCCTTGCCAAACGTACTTCTTATAATTATGTATTGTCAATACTAAAACGCTAACCGATCCATTTCGTTGGATAGTACATACATTGAGTGTGTACATGTATCTAAATCTATCAATAAGACATCGTTCGAAAGAAATGCATTACATGCATATACAGTCTATGTCCACTATGAAAGTCCATTCTAAATAATGGTGTAGGAGTTTTTGACATCGGATGGTTAGTTCCGGAGATTGCCCCCGACATCCAAACTTACAAACTTCGCCCCTTTATAATATTAGTGTTGATAGACTTCCATACGCGAACACGTCGCCGCATATAACAAACCTGAATTAAAACATACATCAAACCTCAACTAGGACTGAAGTCCTACCTGAGGTGATATGTGGATAAGTTGCTACACCTGAGGAGTAAGTTAGAATGCCTCCTGTCCAGTAAATTCTGTCTAAATAAAAAAACTTTAATCTAAGAAAATTGATCCATCAAAACTAATTAATAGAAGATGTTATGGACTGTAGTACCGAGATAATAAGTAGTTACGGTAATCGTAAGAGATAATCTTATACACAAATTTATAAATTGTCACAACTGACAAAAAGAAAGTTAATAATATTTATTTTAACGATGTAAAATTGTACTGTAAATAATTATCTGTTTTTATATTAGGATATTAATTACGTGAAGTGTCTGATCACGGACCATTGATTTGAGGATTTTCGAATTTCTATTTAAAAAGTTTGTCAGTATCCTCTTCAAAATGTGCTGCTATTATTTACGAATTACGCTCAAGTTTGTTTCACTTTGAAATATGCTTTGTCATATTCAATTTGAAATAGTCAAGTGGTTCTGTAAGGAATACTGATAAAATTATATTTAATTTGAAAACTTGTATTTTTCATTTAAGAAAGTTTCGTACCTCGTTTGTTATGTTCTGTACCGAGCAAAGCCCACAGATGTCTTTCGAAACTCGTCTCTATGAAAAGATCTACGCATTTGACATTCCTTGTTTTACGTCACCATCATCATCAACCCATTATTGTCCCACTGCTGGGCACGGGTCTTTTCTCAGAGTTTAGGCTATAGTCAACCACGCC
>DWKW01002133.1:0-11448 GCA_018250115.1 Doberes anticus
TAGGATCTCCGTTACTGAATGAATTAAAATGTATTTGTTACTCTCTAATTTCATGTTTATTGTGGAGATCGTAATCGAGAACAACTTGTCTGCAACTGACTGACCTAAAAAATTTGGATCATCGTCATTATCACTGTCATACTGCTGGGCACAGATCTGAGAGATGAAAAGGATTTAGCCATAGTCTACTGCCCTGGTCATGTGAGGTTTAGCATTGATGCCTCTTAGAGCCGATGTAGGAGCTCACGTGAGAGATTTTCCTTCACCAGAAAGAAAATTATTATTCTTTTCTACAAATATGGATTTGTTTTTATGTATTTATGCTCATCTTTTGTCGTATTACTTGAGAAATTCGAACGAATATTTCAGTGGATTCAGTGGACGAATCGGGACGAATTTCATACATTGATCCGTAAAACTTGTGCCTGTCGTCTGCTTACAAAAGTATTGCCAAAGAGCAGTTGATTTTTTTGTGAAATGTCAGAATGTTAATATATTATTGCGAAAATAACGTATATATTATTGCGATTGTTTTGCATGTGTCATTTTATTATAAAAACAAATTAATCAACAGTTGCGTATATTTAAAAATTTATTCATTCTCCACCAAAGTCGCATAAATTAATGACGCAGTAGCCCAATAAAATAATAAGCTGGTCTACTTAAACATTGACCTATATATCATATAATAATTCCATTTCCTTTAATTCCATTAATATAATAATTCGTCTGTGGCGGCACCACCGTTTCACCTATTTCCGTCCTAAACCAGTAGCGCAAGCACTGCTGCGTTTTGGTTTGAAGGGTGTAGTTCGGCAGATAACACCGGATAGAAGGCATTCCAACTTAGTCCTCAGAAGTAGCAACGCATCCATATATGACATCAGAAAGGACTTTCGTCCTAGTTGAGGGGACCACTTAGCATGCTCGTTTGCTATTCTATTAATATGTATATTTTTAGTCTGTGTTAGCAGCTAAGGACCATTGTCACAGAAAATATTCCAGCCGATCTAGATATTAAATGAAGTAACTTGAATAAATGACTATGTATCAGTCTGTGATCTACCTACCGGATGCTTGGCTAGCTCGGGGCTATTGTCATGATCCATTTTATCGGAAATTATTTTGCAAATTTCTCTACAAAATTACAGTATTTCGTTTCTTAAACAAAAGCTCATAAATCTTATAATACACATCTATTTCATAAAATATTATGTCCTTCAAAATGAGGTCGAATTTAAATGTAGGATTTTCTGATATATATGTATATGTAGATAATAGTAGTACCCATTATCCGCCAGCGTTAAAATTTTAACGCCAGTTTTAAAATGATTCGTATTCCATTAATCAAATTCGTGTATTATTGCAACTGGCCATAGTTCTAGGCCTAGGCCTAGTACTACTCTGTAGTATTAAATAGGTCTCACCATACGATAACTAATATGGCTAAAACCAGTTGGTTTTAGACTTTAGATACATATCAGACTGATTGTGTAAGAAAGTGTGTTATTACATTATTTGATTTTTTTATTTTAAACAGTAGTAATTGTAAATAACGTATCTTCAGTCTATTGACATTCACACCAACAAATAGAACAACTTATCAATGTAGCGGATGAAGATAATTATAATTTTTACTGCACGTATTACAGGTATTAATCGATGCTGTAGAATAATCTCCAACGTAATAAATCGTATATCAGTCTATGCAAAAAAGATGTTTAAAATCATCGAAATGTTTTAAGTATTTTTTTTAAATAAATAAAATTCTCTGGTAAAGTTGGTATAAGTTGTAATTGCTCGAAAGGTGGTAGAATTTTGTCTTCTTTCTTCCTGCCGTAATTGATAAGTAGAGGTTTCATCTTCCGCTCTGTAAGTGTAGTAGGCGGTCTGAATACCAAACTTTAGAAATTCTATGAGAGTGTTTTTCAAACTAATGTTACACGTTTTGTGTTAAACGTCAAATACAATTATCCACCTACGTAACTTGCCACACTGAGTAAAATAATGGAATCGTACAATGATGTACATTCCCGTAGCTACGATTTAAGGAACCGAAGGTAGAATTTATTCCCAAATAAGACAAAAGTCACTTCTATGACAACAATAATTATAATTATCATAAAACCATTTGCCATTTAACACAAATAGGTACAAGAGTGCCCAAGAGTTTTTATTTTTATTCAACCGGAATAGCAAACGAGCATGAGGCCACCTGATGTTAAGTGGTCACTGCAGCCCATGGACATCCACATCAAACCGCAACTAGGACGGAAGTCCTATGTGAGGTTGTATGTGGAGACGTTGCTACTCCAGAGGACTAAGTTGGAATGCCTCCCGTCCAGTGTCTTCTGCTTTGCAACAGAATAAGGTGCAGTGGTGGTGCCGCCGCAGGCGAGCCTTCGGCATAAGACTATACCACCATCTATTGATTAAAGAGAAAGATCCGATTAAATATATTCATCTACTCATAGTTTAGTCTTGAATGCGTTTAACGGGTCTACCTACATTTTTATTCGTGCCAGCACAGTATCTAGTGAAAAGTTGTGGTCCTTCAAATTTTTATTCCTCAATTATTTCTCACTTTGTGGAGAACATGAAGACTAGCTCGACGGTTGCTACGTTTTATACTGGACTTGTTCACAGTTTACGGTTTTACACTAAAGCTAGCAACACACTTGCTTTCTACTACTGGCCGATACAATGGCTTGTTATGAAAAGTATTGTCTCATAATTTAATGACCGCATTGTCTTCTGTAGGGGAAAGTGTCATTACCATTATCACGGACGAAGTCGTATCTACGATTCTTATACTTGCGGATAACAGGAACACAAATACTGAGTAACGATGGTATACAGGAATTGACTTTTCTGTACAAGTTCTGTAGAAGTTGATGTATCAAGTGCTAACGAATCCTGAAATATTTGAAAGTGGAAGTTAATTAGTAGCATAGCCAGTATAGTTTAATAGTATAAGGAACTAATCTTATTAAACTGATAAATGATTTTATAAATACTTTTTTTGTTACTAAATTTATAAAAAAATACAATTTCAACAAAATTGTTTGCAGGCCACATATTGTTAAGTGTTCATAATATTACATAGACATCCACATCTAATCTATAACGGTATCGAAGTTTAGTATGTACGCGAATGCGCTTCTTTTCCTAAGTTCAGAAATTTTGAATACAGACAATACAACAGTAGTCAAATTTATGATTTTATCCCAATTTAATACTACATTGTATAGAGACAATATATACAGTGCTAGCGGGTTTAATACTAGTCAAATAAACAAACTTTCTTTGAATATCTGAGTAGGTACCATGCTTTATTTTAATATTCTATTAGATGTTAAATGACCTTTTATTACTGAATTTATTATACTTCTACATATTGAAATATATACAATGCATCGATATTGATCCAGAAGAAATATGACCATATGAAGACATAGTATGCCGTTATCCCGCGTTTAACTATATCGTTTTGTCGAAATCCGGTTGTTTGATTTAAAGGAATTTCACGGCTATATACATTAATTTTGTTTATTTTAGGTGTAAGATGCGTTATGATACTACATTTTAAAAATTTTCCGTTACTTTGTTAATTAACACGTAGGTACCAGCGTATTCATTCGAAATAATGAGTTAAAGCGTAAACATGCAAAATATTTATGTAATGCCTACCTATATTTGTAGGGGAAAATGTTGATTAATTATGTTTTTTGTTGCTAAGTCTATGGGTATGTCTCAAAAGACTTAGGACCGTACTACTATACTATAAGGAAAAGATGACATAGCACCAGTGTGAAAACTGCGGTGATTTGGTTTGAAGGGTGTATTTAGACAGAAGATACTGGGACAGGAGGCATTCCAATTTAGTCCTCAAGAGTAACAACGCATCCACACACAATCTGAGATAGGACTTCCGTCCTATTTGAGATTGGAAGTGGATGGCCATGCGCTGCTCTTCTCTTTTACAATAAAAAAAAGCCCTTTGTTAAAGCCTAAAACCTCCGGCGGCGACACCGCAACACCTTTTATGCCACATTGTAGGTTTCAAGTATATTAAATTTCACTCAGACAGAAAGCATTTCATCTCAATTCTCCTCCAAGCAAATCCTAGAAAACATCTACATACAACCACAGAAAATACTTTTGCAACTTCTTTCATGTATAAGCTAAAGAACTCTTTTATCATAAAAGACTTATTTATACATACGTATTAACGTACGTAGGAAAGTTTCTCGGTAGGTAAACATCTAATCAAGTTGGTGGCACAAAACATTAAACATTGGCTTTCCATCGACGATGTGTCAATTTAGATAAGACAAATATTGTTTCTAATGGCAATTTATCCAAGCACGACTTATCGAGATAACAAATTACTTTATGTAAAACACCTTTTATTTTCCGTATCAGAATCGACCGGACAGTTCTCGTAACTTTTTTATATATTCTGTGAACGGTATGATTTATATAAAAACTTAACTGTTTTACATTTTTCCGACTTTGATTGAACAAACCTTGACAGAAGTATGTATGTTTTAAATTAGATTTAACAGGCAATGACCCCTTGATCAATGGTTAGTGGTATACTAGTATAAGCCTAAGTATAAGTTTCTTCCAAACCATAGTCTTAGGTAGTCTTCTGTTCAAGGCTCGCAAGCGGCGGCACCGCCTATTTCTACCGTTAAGCAGCAGTGCGAGCCAGTTCAATACGAAACACAGCAGTCTGTGTTTCGTATTGAAAGATGCGGTTAAGCAGAATACACTGGACAGGAGGCATTCTAACTTAGTTCTCAGGAGCAGCAAGGCATTCACACACAACCTGGGATGTCCTATCCGTCCTATTTGAGGTTGGATGTGGATGTCCATGGGCTGCAGTGACCACTTAAAATCAAGTGGCCTTCAAGCTCGTTTGCCACTCCTTTACAAAAAAAAGTATTTCCTATCCTATCCTACATGCTTCTGCGTCTGTCTGTCAAGGTATTTTTTTCAGAAACATTATTGGAATTAGTCAGATCATGGCATGGCTAGGGAGCATATCATGAATAAGGGGTCAATGTGCACCGCACGAATAAAAGAAGTGTATTTAATAGATATACAATATATTAATGATTTATGTCGGAACTTTTTAGATACAGTTCATCTAGACATATTAATGGCTAACTATCATCTTCATTATGCGGCTGTAGACTGATACCTAACACTGGCCTTTGACTTCAGACGGAATTAAATTAATAAATCACAGGTGCCTAATGTTCACTTCGATCAATTTTACTGCAGCGGTAAAGAATAAATTTAAATTTGTATTTGAAATGCAAGGTGACTTATTGAAAACATAATATTTATGCCATTCAAAAACAATTATCAAATGTCTGTTTAAATAAATATTCGATTCAAGCAAATATCGTAGAACTTTCACATAGTTATCAAATTGTAACGCTCAGGCAATAACATTTTATTAAGTCCATTTAAACAAAGGTAGTAACATTAACCTCAGCCCTATAGAGCAATTTACATAAAGTAAACATTAGCGCCAATGATAAGCTATACGTCAATATACGACATTGCGGACCCTATCAAAGTGTATGGGTTTTAAATAGTTAAATAGATTTATAAATACCGGTATCAATATAAAATTGGATAAATACCAGTTTCGGCTTCTTTACCTTTATTGATGCTGGTTATAATGGAATGGGACAAAGGCAGATGAAATGACTACTAATTTATCAATCTGGCCGTCCGCCGGTCGTTTGACTTCGTGAATCTTCATCGAATGTCCATAATGTTATCGCTGTATTATTATAATATCCATTATTCTTGGCCGAAAAGGGCTTAAATAGTCTTATTATGTAAATTGTGGGATAATTTTGGACTGTGATTAACATTACCGATTAGTTCATTAATTTCTACAATCATTCTCTAATATGTAATAGGAGTAGCAAAGGATCATGGATAAATTACATTACGTTAACAATATTTAGATAAGTTTATTACTGTTCAATATTTGGAAGTGTTATAACTTTAAAAAATTGACGGTGGTAGAGTCTTAGGTCGAAGGCACGCCTGCGGCGGCACCACAACGGTGGTCCTAAAATTTATTTCTGCCATTAAGCAGCAGTGTAAGAACTGCTGTTTTTCGGTTTGAAGGGTGTAGTTAGGCAGAAGACACTGTACGGGAGGCGTTCCAACTTAGTCCTCTGGAGTAGCAACACATCCACATAAAACCTCAGATAGGACTTACGTCCTACTTGATGTTTGATGTGGATGTCCATGGGCTACAGTGACCACTTAACATCAGGTGGCCTGTACGCTCGTTTACTATTTCGTTTGAATGAAAAAAAAAATTGTTTTCCTTTTGTTTATTTGCCAACTACGCAAACACCACTTGATCAATTTAAATGGAAGTTTTTGGAATTTTACTGCATTTAATAGTACGTACGGTATCGCCATAGGTACGTACAAATTGCATTAAAAAAATCTTGTGGAAATTGGTGTCCCGTTTATTGAATTTGTCGAAACTTAATCTGCATTAAGTGACAAATTGATGTGCAATTTCAATTTTTGGCAATTTTCCGCGGCTTCTTCTGACGTAGAGGTGGCCTATGTAATATGACTCAACCACAGATTACGGAAAGAAAGCTTTGAGAGAAGAGAAGGCTTAAAAAAGAACGCAAAAAAGTAATGTTTGTTAGAATGTGCATGAAGATTACTTGTCTTTTTATAAAGAATTTGAAATCGTATTTATGTGGAAGTAATAATTTGACATTATCAGAACTAATGCCGAGTTTGTAGGTACGACTCGTAAATATCTGTTTTTTTATTTTATTTTAAAATACTATTATTTTATTATGCTATCGTCATAATCAACTATTTCTGACGCACTGCCGGGCACGATGTTATCAAAGATAAGAATTTGGGCCACCACGCTCGTCAATTACGGGTGAATTTAGGCCACCACGCTGGCCAATTACAGGTAAATGGACTCCAATCCTTTCAACGTCATTATGTATAACTTTCAGGCTTGCAGGTTTCCCGCGAATTTTTTTCTCTCATCACAAAATAAGAGAGTAATAATTTCGAATATAGTATACAAAACTACAAATCAAATCACTATAAACATTATACAAAAATCTACTTACGAATATACTGTTATGTTCTACTAGTAGCTCGGTTTTTTTGGTTTCTCTAACCGAAAGGAAAACCGTTTCGCCGGAAAAGTTTAATCGTGTAAGGAATTTAACTGCACGTAACTGCGAGTACATTCTACATTGTTCGCCCGTACATACTCTCATAATTTGCGTGTTATCTTTTTGTACCTATATGTTACCGTCAACGCGTGAAATTCTGGTATTTTAGAAATGGACAAAATTGTTACAAAAATAATTTTAGACATCTTTTGATAACTTTTTCTATCATAACTTTAGATCAGTGTTATTATTTTACATGAAATTTTAAACTTTAATTGAATGCTGAGTAAACGTATTACGTAGTGTTGCCACAGACATAATCTATTTTCCTATGTATATAATCTTTTTTGACACGCATTAATAATTATTTCCAACATTATTTGTTTCTAAAAGTGTATGTAAAAAGTATCTATCTATGTGAGGTATAAATAAAGTTAAAGGTAGGAAGTTGTCGTTTTTTAAGCTTCTAGATTATGTTTTAAGCGTTGAAGTTTTAACTTGTAACGTAGAGACGAATACTAAGATACCTATTTTATTAATAATTCGTACTTACATTAAATACATCCATGTATAAGTTTATAAAATTACAATTGATTGATCGTAAAAGGACATTTCTATTTTTATTTGGTATGAATATGCCACTTAGTTACTGACTGACTGAAGATCTACTTTACGATTAAAACTGGTATGCATCGAATTTTAATAAGGAGATAAAAGGAAAATTTTATTACATCTTAATAAATGAAGTTCGTCTTTAATGGTGCATCCGTACATTAACGTATCGCTTAGAACATGAGATTTTTGATAAAAAGCAGTTTTTCGGTGTCAGTTATGTAAAGCAGGTTCGACTTAATTTTGAAGATAGCGTGCATAATTTATTCAGAGTATGTAGATACGATTTCGAAAGTGGCAAACATAATAATTTTATTTTCTCAACTATCGTGATAGCGTACTTAATATTTTTGGCGGATGTTCCAATTCAAATTTACTTTTGAAAATAGTTTACAAGAGCTTCCCCTAACGACGGAAAATTTAAACAGCAAAACTTCTTGTTTTCTTACTCAAAATGTATACAGGAAACGACATGAGATCTAAAGTAAAACTTATCTCGTTTTGCTTAGCCTACAACTTACAGTTTTTTTGTTATATTTGCAGATTTAACACAAGCGTCGCCGAACGAATTAATTCCTTGATCTAAAACGGGAGCAGAAAAGGAGCGGGAGGAAACAGTTGCACCGCATCCAACATGACGAAAAATATATATTTCAGTAGAAGTCGTCTCTTTATTGCTCTTAACGACATCTGGTGTACGTTGTCAAAATGACAGAAACTACTACTTTACAACTTAATTCCACAAGCACACAAAAGATGGCGTGGATACTGGCTTTGATCATGGCCGTGGGTACAAGTGCTACTGATACTAGAAACGAGATGGCGTTAGCAAACATTACAAGGTTTGCGGCAGGAGATTTCTTTTCCTTAGTTGGTAAGAAAAAAAAATAGTAGAATAGGTACCTAATTTAATGCAAAATACCTATTACCCTCTTAAATCAGAAGACTTGATTATTAAGACAAGAACAATCTATTTTTCCAGGAACGGACTGCGGTCTGACTCGTTGCATGGAGGTATCCCATGGCACTGCCTTGGCAGCAATGGGAGGCGGTAATAGCTGCATATGCCAATGCCGACAAGAAACACCTGCATTCCGTCAAGACCAGAGGATATGTGTGAACCATATCGCCGGTAAGATTTCTATATTTTCTTACCACAACCTTGAATACATTTTTTCAGTAGACCAACATACGTTTTATCTGCAAACTGACATTACCTAAATGAAATCAAGAAAGTTTCCAACTGTTAATAAATCGGTTTAAAGGTAAGAGTAATTGTTGTAAGTTATGTAAGTGTCGTCTTAGTTTCACAACAAGATATTTAGCTAATTTAAATAAACATTTGAAAATGGTGAGAATATTGAAGGAGTTTTTACATTAAATTAAAATAACAACTCTGTACGTACGTGACTCGCCAATGAGATGACCAGCACTGCCTTTACGTACATGATGAACAATTAATTTTAAAACATCATAAAAGAGGAAACTAAGTAATGTCCGAAAATCTCGTTCCCTTTTTATTAATTATTAATAAGATTGATGATGATTTTATTAACCTTGAAGTCAATAAATTACACGTTAAGTAATATGTATTTGCTACAATGCATTTGGCCTTAAAGCAAGCCGATTAGATTTTGTCTCAAAAATATCCTGTTATGAAATCTTTAGATTTGATTGACCTTACTCCTAGCATAACAGGAGCATAATTATCACATTTTGGTAATCCGAACAATATTAGTTTGTTATGTATTATAGAAATTGGAAAACCGTCCTTATTATTTACAGACGAATTTACATAAAGAGACGTACGGAAGTTATGAATAGAGAAAGTGAGTCGAAAGCTAAATTCTACTTCTGAGTATATGCACGATTTACGAATGTAACATGAAATCATTAAATAAACATGAACATACAAAGTTTTACAAGAGGTCAACGTAACAAAGTGACAGGCCAAGAATTATTCTAACTAAACCCATTTTTAAACAATCGAGTCATTATTTAGAGTTGCCTACCGTAGTCAAGCGGATACGATACGTTAGTGCCAATAAAATTATTATAGCAAAGTAAGATTCGCTGCTTTGAGGTTGCCAAATAACATAAATAAAAATATCTTTTTTTTTAATACCTATTAATGAACATAACAGAATATACATATTATATTGTCGTAAGTACATAACGGCTTCGAAAAGGATTATACAATGCTTATTGGGATGTGTATAACGATGTAAATGATCGTAAACGTATCTGGTACTAATTTGAATCAACACATTACCATAACGTTTGTCATTATATACAATGTCTGCAATTGATAATCATATCACGCTTGGAACGTATAATTTCGCTCTATTATACTTGACATGTGAACGCATCAAAATATCTATACGGGTGACATGTATTTTAATTATCATAGAGTTCTCTATTTTTATTATTTTCCTTATGAATGAATAAATAAATATTATGTTTATTGACGCTTATTAAACAGTCTTCGACATGATTACCTGCTATGTGAAAAAGTTACAAGAAATTAACTTACAAATACAAAAAAATTGTACTTATATGTATTACATATTTGCGATGCAGAAAAAGTGTTGTTTTGTAAAAAAAACGTTGGGAAGCATCTGGATGCTTAGAGCCGATGATCGGCTCAGTGGTTCTGACTGGAAATAGAAATAAATCACTCAATGACTTTGTACATGAAAATATTGTTTTTGTAACATTAGTATTTGATTTTAGAATGTTCAATGGCGAGCTTCGGTAGAGGTGCGACGAGACCGCAAATCCCCTTTGTTTTTTTACCATTAAAGGGCCAAATTATTTATCCATCAAAGGAAATTATTTTTACAGGTAACATTGAAAAACTATTATATTGTAATGTATCCAGTCACTAGTTTTTTTTTTTTAAATATGTATAAGCAGGCAGTTCTTAAGTGGTCACTCCAGCCTATGGACATCCACATCGAACCTCAACTAGGACGGAAGACCTCAGGTAGGTCGTATGTGAATGCGTTTCTACTCCTGAGGACTAAGTTGAAACGCTTTCCGTCCAGTATCTTCTTTCTAACCACACCCTTCAAACTGCAACACAGCAGTTCTCACACTACTTTACGGTAGAAATAGGTGGAGCGTTGATGCCGCCGCAGGCGAGCTTTCTACGTACGTACCACCACCAAAATTATTAATTCTGTCAATAGTGATTCATTGTTTAATATTAGTGAAAAAATATCTTGTAAATTATTTATTTAGTATAAATTTATTGCGTATTTCTAATATATACAGGTATACACATTTCTAATATATACATCTGAGAAATAACTAAGCAAATCTCAAAACCTGCTTGACCGTTTAAGCTGAAATTTTGCACGTAGGTAGTTTGAGGCGATTCGACGTCATCTCATTACACGACAGGTTCGAATTAACAGGAAATAAAGGCGATTGCCTGTTTTATACACGTATGAAGGTTTTTTTTTATCTCAAAAGAATAGCAAACGAGCATACGGGCCACCTGATGTTAAGTGGTCACTGCAGCCCATGGACATCCACATAAAACCTCAACTAGGACCAAAATGTCCTATCTGAGGTCGTATGTGGATGCGTTGCTACTCATGAGGACTAAGTTGGAATGCCTCTTGTCCGGTGT
>DWKW01002134.1:0-11448 GCA_018250115.1 Doberes anticus
GAAGGAAAACATCGTGAGGAAACCTGCATGCCAGAGAGTTCTCCATAACGTTCTCAAAGGCATGTGAAGTCTGCCAATTCGCACTTGGCCCGCGTGGTGGACTATGGTCTATACTCTCTCATCTCTGAGAGAAAACCCGTGCCCAGCAGTGGAACAACAATGGGTTGATGATGATGATACCGGACAGGAGTCATTCCAACTGAGTCCTCGGGAGTAGCAAAACATGTGCCAACAAACAGATAGGACTTCAGTACTATTTATGATTGTAAATGTCCATAACATCAGATGGACAAATTTAGTAAAAAAAAAATAGGTTAACATAATTATCAAGGGTAAGAGTACCCCTGTAAAATTATCCGAGGCTTTGCATGGTTTATAGACAAATGAAAGGTCTGGCGTTACTTACCAGAACACTCGACAATTTTAATTCTGATCTGTTCTTTAAATTTTATCTACAATAGAAACGTATTTTTAACAGTGTCATAACGAGAGAGAGAAATGACGTGAAGGAAAATTCAAGCACTCGTGACTTACGCAAATTAATCTCTGCATACAAAATCTCTACTATAAAAAAGTCGAACCCCAATAAGATTCTCACAAACTAAGTTAATTGGTTCGTAACTTGACTGCGAGAGTAACGACGGTAGAAGGCAAAGAGCAATGCAGTTAGGTTTACCAAAATTTTAAATTTTCATAGGACATCATTTTTAAGTTGTCGATTATAGTGCAGTTAGCAAACTTTTTGTATTAATTTTATTGTAGGTTTCGGTTAGATGTAGATCTGAAGTTTTCGGAACGTGTAACATACACCAGGAGCTTATATTGTCATCAGCTCATCTTGTACGGTTATAAAACCTTAAATAATTTAGAACTAGGAAGATAGCCAGATTCACTGAAAAATTATAACGAACACTAGTTTAAGTAAACGTAATTTTTATTTAAACATATTTTACTAATAATACATTATTATTTATAACACTAGGATACTAAGAGACAAGGACTCGTCCTTTTTTTTAAATTAGTGTTTTAGGAACTATTTTAATGTAATCGTATCGTGTAACATGAGTCCCAAAATATAACTAATAGATGGTGTCCATACCAGAAATGGAGGCAAGTGGCGCGAACATTTAACGACGCGCGAATCTGCCACGAGCGTATCGAGACTCTCATTCAGAGAGTGTTCAATTGCCATCATACCTACATTTACGGGAATTTTGCATTCACGACAATTTCCACTACATACTACATATTACCTTTATATTTGTTTTCAATTGAATATTATGATAGACGGTATTCGGTTTTTTAGATGTACAAACCATATGTACCTACCTATGTATGTTACAGTTACAGTTACAGTTGTGAAATGTTTAATATTTTTATACACGCAAAAACGCAAAAGAAGCAAAAGCAGTAGTAAAAAGTTCTACACGCCAACAGCAGCGCATGATAACCTAATTACATGAAACCGTCCCAAGTCTCAACGACCAACAATAAATGCAAATACCAGTACACATTTGGCTGCTAACGTCGACGCGCAGCGTCTGGACTATGGAGCTTTTAAAGCTTAAATTAAATATAAGTATCTTGGCAAATAGATAAGTGATTTAAATTGAAAGGTCGGGAGTGAAATTCGTATAGTGATGAGAATATCAACTTTCCAAAATCTGTAGGAAGCACCCAGACTTAAATGTTTTTTTACGTCTCATGTAATAAATATAAATGGATGTTTCTCATACTTTCCCATTCTGCCCGAAATCTGTAATGGGATGAAATCAATTTGTTCCAACTGTCGAAAGTGTCTAGCGAATCTGTTCGAGTCAATTCTCTGTTGGTTTTGCGTTAAAAAGTTGTGAAAGGGCTCTCGAAATAAAGGGTATTTGTGACAAACATTTAGTACTGATACTCTTATTATATCGAAGTAAGAGTACTCTCTTAACATTCTGAAAGGCATGTGAAGTCTGCCAATTCGCACTTGGCCAGCGTGGTGGACTATGGCCTATACTCTCTTATTTCTGAGAGAAGACCCGTGCCCAGCTGTGGGACGATAATGGGTTGATGATGGTGATGATAATGAAGAGTACTCAAAAGTTTTAAATATCATAAAATGTGATGTTAATAAAATACATTTTTTGAAAGGTAGTTGGCATTAAAAGCAATATTATAATGAAATTTTTATGCCTCTACACCTAAAGATTAATACTTAAGATTGACATAAAGTATGGTGATTCGTGCAATAAATTGCACATATATTTAATAAAACGACATCTTCATTTGAACATTACACATTATATTTTGATGGTGGTAGAGTTTTATGTAGAAGGCTCGCCTGCGGCGGCAACACCGCTACACCTATCTCTGCCGTAAAGCAGCAGTGTGAGAACTGCTGTGTTTCGGTTTGAAGAGTGCGGTTAGGTGCGGCAATCCAACTTAGTCCCCATGAGTAGCAACGCATACACATACGAACTCAGATAGGACTCCCGTCCTAGTTGAGGTTTGATGTGTATGTCCATGGGCTACAGTGACCGCTTAACATCAGGTGGCCTGCATGCTCGTTTGCTATTCTATTACCATAAAAATAAAAAATAAAATTATAAAGCTAAAGCGTTTACAACGTTCGACAGTTGTCAAAAGTTGTAGTTTGATAGTTATCGACAGACCTAGGAAATACAGCAGGTGTTGAGAGAGAAAAAATCCAGACTTCCCAAGCCGGCATACCATTAAGCAAGATCAATGAGCGTGTATTAGTGGTGAATGTCACCGATCTGCAACCCCATACTGCAAATAGCTCCGACTAGCGCAGCTACGATCGGCGATTCCAGTGTCTCCGGTAAGTTAGAGCACCTTAAACTTAAGAGAAACATAAGCTGTCTCTGTATCCTCTATCACATGTACTAACTATTGTGAGTGCTCAGGTGCCAACCTGACAGACAGATGACAGATGACTTGCAGCGGACAACTGCGTTGTGAAATGAGCTTCCGTCGGAGGCACTTCCATCCTGCTACCACATGGAGAGCTTTAAGTAGAGTGTAAAAGGAATTCAAGACCGACAACGCACGTGTGATCCCTCTGGTGTTGCCCGTGTCCATAGGCGACGGTGGCCCTGTTGACCTGTTTGTCAGTCTTTAACATAAAAAAGTGTATATCTACGGATGTGACCGTGCTTTGGGATGCTTAGTGATAGTCCAGCACTGAGCACAAATCCAACTTAATTAGACACTACTTATGAAAATGATGCATGTAATTTCAAAGTGTTTCTCCGGCTAAAGCAATATCCTTTGCAGCACGCACAAGAACACCGCCTTTGAATAATCATATCCAAAATTACTTTCTTATGTTCACACAATGGACTTTAAAAAGGAATCTCATTTCGCGCGAATAAAAAGAGGATCCCAATTTGAAATCAAATTTTCATATTCGCCGAAATTTGAAATTGAAATATCGCAAGCTTACGACGAGATTAATTTTTAAATTCCGGTACGTTCAAACGGCCACGACTCAGAAACTTTTCGACAAGTAAACCGTTTTGAATTAACGTTTTGCTAAGTTTTTGCGAGGACTACGAGAATAATTTATGAATTGTAACAGAAAGAACTCTTACAACAAAATTTTGACAAGCGTTTATTGTCCTAATGGCTTGTCAGATGGAGAAGGAAAGTAAATGGTTTTCGTCAGGAAATTCGAAAACGTGATCTTAATTACCGATATTTAAATAATTGCTACTGTAACATCAGTAACATTTCCCCGAGTGTATGCTAAGAAGATCAATTTTGACTTTAAGAAACCTTTCACAGTTTATTATAACTCTAAAATTAAGTTACTCCATCTGGTTATATTACTAGTTTTATCGTTACACCGGCACTCCAAAGACTGATGGAGGATAGTGTGAGGATATCACGTATATAGGCGTAATAGCGTTTGAGGCGGCAACCGATCTTGTCTGTTTGTATGTCCTGATAGAGTTCACAATGAGAGTGAAAAGCAGTGGTCAAGTGGCGTAAGAGATAGAAGAATACTCGCCAGCCATTGTTTAGGCGCTCCTAATGGGATGCCAAGGCTGCAACTTACTTTACTTAGCTAAGAGGCTAGAGACAGAGACCAACTACATAACAAATCAAATTTGGATCTATAAGGTTTAGGTGAAACAAAATACAAATAAAATAAATTATATTATGTCTTATCGAAGAAAGTCTTATTTAAAGTTTAAGAAAGGTCAAATAATGACATTGAATTTAAGTCGAGCCCGTCTACGTTCGTGCCAAATAGAGCGTCGATATTTTTAGAGGCAATTAAGTTTTCAGTGTTTGGCGACACACTAAGTCTGTAAGCCTCTATAGCCTTGGTGCTAATGGATATCGATCCTTCGACCTATAAATATTCATATCGAGTGATGTTTATTTGTTCTCCGAGACTGAAATTAAACCCAGGCTAAAGAATCTATGTAGATTTACTTCGCTTCTCGCTATACAAACGTTTGTGACTCCATTCGTCCATCGTTCATCGTTCTTACAATCTGTTTGTTTAACTGTAACTTATATATTTCGTAATGAAAATTTTTCTTACTTTTTTAAATCATATTGTTATATTGCTTATAAGTGTAATATATTTTACTATTTTCTTTTATAATACATGTTTTTTGTGAATTTTCGAATTCACAACGCCACGTCTCCACATATATAATTTCAGACTTAATTAAGGACTACGGACAGTAGGCACCTGAACAATGACCCACTATTCACACTTACCATTTTAACAGAAACTTGAGTTTTAAGTTGGACCGTTAAACTTCGGATTAAGAAACGTAAGCGAGGCAGTTTCAATTATATCTACATAAAAAATATAAACTACCTTAATCCGGACAGGTTGGTTGTTGCGGATATGTAATCTGATACAAAATTAATTGGGAAATATATAAAAATATTCTAGCGAACGTATGTAACCTTACGTTTCGGTGGGTATGTGGAATGGAAAATAACGTAAAAAAAGAAGTTTCTTATTTACTTATAAACAGACACTTATTCGAATGGAAAGTTTTGTCAAAATTTCAAGTTATACTTATACTTATACTTTCAAATCAGTAAACGTAATTTTTCTATTTGTTTTATTATCGTGAGAAGATTAACTAATAATATAATTTAGATTAACCTAATACTAATAGTAGTGGTAGTAGTGGTACTAGTCATTATAATTAACTATCCTAACCTGTGACCATAGCCTATTAAGTTACGAGTGTAAAATATAACACGGACGCGAGCAATGCTGTCACATAGAGCAAATGTGGCGAATAACAATTGGTAAAGTTAGTAGTGAACTATGTATTTTATAGAACTAATGTAAATTATAACGTTAAAATTATTTATTTGTACAAAACATACAAAAGGATTAACGTTTAGAGCTCCATTTTTTACTTGTCGAAGTATTCAAAATTTTAATAGCTATTAACATTACATGCTAATAAGAGGTTTTATTCTAACTAAAACAAGAGTTAAGTTTATAAAAAAAGGTAACATAATATTTCAAAGACAAAATTTATAGAAATACGATTTTATTGTACAATAAATATAAATTTTAGGTTACTATTTCAGGAGATTTAGGTTAATGAATGAAAAAAAAGGGAACAGGAACAGCAAAATACAAATTGTATTGATTCTGTTTTGTACGGACTATTTAAAAACTGTAAAAAAACTTTTCAACGTGACGGCATTTTTGACACCGATACCTTGGGATACCGATTTAGAGATTTAAGCCAAATTCTATCGCGGTCCGTACGTACATACGTGTTAAGTCGTACATGCGTCATAGCGTAACGAAATACATATTATGTTGGTTTAATTATTAAGACCACGGAACATTTATCGAAGCTAAATAAACGTTCAAAATAAAAGCAATAAAGCACGTGTAAAAAGCAGCGATAGCCTTGTGGTCGGAGTTGGAAATCCATAACGCTTCTGCAATTTTTTGACGTTACATGTGTATTAGAAATTAATTAACACTCGCATTAAACCTTAAAGGACACCTACATTCCTGATAGTTCTCCAATAATAATGTGATGCAAAATAAACAATTATGTTTATTTATGGTTATTAACCCACATGTGAAAAGCAGTGATAGACTAGTGGTGGGTTGGTATCCCAATATCTATTCAGTATCCAGTATGGATACTGCATACTGGATACTGATATGATATCTTAAATTATACCTATGATTTCTTAAATTATATGCGTTTTAGAAATAAACTCACTCTAACGATAAGGGGAATACATGAGGAAATCTGTCTGAGTGTTCTCCATGACGTTCTGTAAGGCATGTGAACTCGCACTTGGCAACGTATCGGCCTAAATCTCTGAGATCCCAGCGATGGGACATTAATCGGTTGATGATGATGACGATGCTGAGTTGAACACTGTTGAAATCAATTCTACCCAACTCTTGAGCACGAGAGGTATTCCGACTAAAACCAATATTGGGCTTTTTGCAATATAGGTGAAACATGATGACATTCGGTCAATCCAACGCTAGTTTCTACTAAATGGAGTTGGCTTTGAATGTAGGATGGAAAAGGGAATTTAGCGTAAAAAACGTTGCATTTTAAACGTCCATCCATTACCTAAAAAAAAGTCCAACTTTATAAATAATAGCCGATTTGAATCGCAATAAATTTCAACAAAACGTTTCAGAAAAGCCCCCAAATTTGCCCCAATTTTGTGTCTAACGAAGGTAATTAAGGAACGTTTCCATAACCTCTTAGCATTTAGCGGGAAAAATCCTATTGTTTCTACTTTTAAGGTAACAAGAATTCTTATCTGAACGTTTTGTTAACCTTTTCAAACTTAGCAACGTCTTCAGAAGAAATTAAAGAGCTTTTAGGAGTTCCAAAGGATTTTTTTGGCTTGCCGCCTTTACGCTTCAAGTCGTTCGGTAATATAACCTTGACTTAAATAAGCGGGCTTGCCTTTCCACTTGGCCCCAGTGATTCGTGTATAGTTCTGGCTCCATTCCAAGCACCTATCGACCGAGCTGACTTTGCAATGTCACACAACTGCAATGACCGTCATGCGAATATTCTCATGGATACTTGGATTTACTACGACGGAGACGAAAAAAAGACCAAAATTTGGAATGGTAAGAGTCAAATCATTACTATAGTATAAAATTTGTACAGGGTACATATTTATACATTGACTCTTAAACACAAAACTGCGGCGGCTGTCGTATTGCTAAATTTCGTTAGATGTTATGACATATTTTTCATTGGATTTTAGGAATTGGTCAAGAGTGTCAAAAATAGTTTTTTAAGTTCTAAATTTCGACCAACCTAATAAGACTTCATTCTGAAATCTTACTAAAAAAACGAATAAAGAAATAAGACTAAAAAAATATTACTAACCTTAAATCTTAGATACTTTTTATGAAAGAAACATAGGTACTTTGCAAACTACGCTCGTGCTAAAGCGTGCTAAAAGTTAATTAAACGTCACCTTGAAACAAATTAGTCTTAATTTGCAATGTTAATTGCACTATTAATTAGGTCATTTGGCTCGAAAGCAATTTAGTAAAGAAGGCACTTCAACTTAACAAGTAGGTAATAGAATTAAACAAAAGAATATTAGTGAAGTAGTAACCAATTTCAAATATGCTAATATACTTTATTTTAAAAGTAGGACGTTAAGTTTAATTTTGGTACATTTTAGTTCGACATACTACCCATTAAAATTATAAATTATTATCTTCTCAATTATCACGTGCCGATTCTAAACATAAATATTTAAAAAAAAATACTATAAAGATGATGCAACGAAATTGAAAATAGGTCAATAGCTTAAAATACAAGCAAACAAGTTATAAAAAAATCAGTAAAATCTATATTTTTATCTATTGATATTAATCTTATCTTATTTAAATGATCGTTACATTAGATTCAACACATTTGATCACTGATTATAATTTATTATAATTAATAAACGTACGAAAAAGAAAAATAATCTACCTTTCCGACTAGCGCGGCCATCGAGATTACTTCAACAGTTATTTAATTGACATTAAATTAACATGGCGAAGTAGGAATTTTAATTTAGTATTTCGATTCATTTTCCGTTTTCTGGATTCAATTGCAGCGGTGTAAAGTGAAAGGCAATGTATTTTTTGAATTCTAGCATGGCATATAGCGTAGTCCGACATAAAGATAATGCACTTTGCATTATTGACAAGTATACATTTTCTTATGCATAATGGACTGATACATTGAGAGGTGCATTTTCGTGAAAAACATGTATTCAGAAAGAGTTAATAACAATCCTTCCAAGTTCCGTTAAAATTGACAACAGACGTAGCAGTGAAAGATGATTGGTGCAGCATTTTCACTGACTGACGAACTGAGAAGCGGAAATATTGCGTTCGATTTAAGTGTCACTTGAACAACCCTAGGACCAACTCCTATGGTTTTTATAACGTCACTGAGTTTTAATGGCGAACTTGAGTTTAAGTTTTTGAAATCCGAAGGATGTGAAAGATACCTTGAATAAATAATTGAGTAATAAATTATTCAAACAAATATAGCATCTTTAGTGTAGCGACTTTACATACTATGACGAAATTACGTTATCACGCCTGCAGTACAAATTAATGTTGTGAAATCCTAATATTGTTGTTTTTTTTAATACAATTTAATACAATTGGTTAAATAATAACTAATATAAATTTAACCAACATTGAGTAACTGAGACTATATAGGAGTACCGCTACGCCTGCTTCTGCCGTAAAGCAGCAGTGTCAGCACTGCTGTATTTCTTTTTAATCAGGTATAGTTTACTGAATATACAAGAGGCGTTTCAACTTAGTCCTCTGAGGTTGGATGTGAATATCTATGGGCTGCACTAAACATCAGTTTGACTGCGTGCTTGTTATCTGACGACCCGTATGGCGCCGCGGTCAACGCGTGGTCTGTAGTTCGGAAGGTCCTGGGTTCGATTCCCAGCGGGGCAGAAATTTAAATGATGAATTTAGTTTTCTGTACTCGGTCTGGGTGTTTGTGTCCTTTTTTCTGTGTGTCCATGGCACCCACGACACAGGTCAATTCCTACTGTGGGGCTATGAGTGGGACACGGTATTTATTTATTATTTTTAAGCGCTACGCTATCTCACTGTCTGCTGTAGATCGATGTAATATTGCACGTGCAGCGGCGTGAAGCTTTCACGTCTGGGGTGGACGAGGGGTAGAACGAGGCGAGGGGTGGACGCATGCGCTCTCGCCGACGCCGCCCGAACCTAGACCAATCTTTTATCGGTAACGATCGCCGAACCCATGGTACTTATAGATGTGTAGCACAATCGGGAGGATCGTCCACATGGGAAATCGTTATGGTACGCGAGGCGATCAGGAAGTGAGGCGTTTCCGGGTCGTTTTGTTTTTAATGTTAATAGAATAGCAAACGAGCGTGCCAGCCACTAGATGTTAAGTGCACTGCAGCCCATGGGCATCCACATCAAACCTGACTTGGACGAAAGTCCTGTCTGAGGACTAAGTTTGACTGCCTCTTGTCCGGTGTCTTCTGCCTAACGACACTCTTCAAATGGAAACACAGTAATTCTCGCACTGCTGCTTTACGGCAGAAATAGGTGAAGAAATAGGCTATAACATGGGAAAAGGAAAGAAACTACGAAAGCCCTCCTTCATGAGCGCCAACGCACTGGAGATTACCCTGGTGTTGCTCGTGTCCAGGCGACTGTGACCACTTACCATCAGATGGCCCGTCTGCCATATTTTATATCGAACTACTGGGTATCATTTTCTTAATAATTCCGCGATAGAGACGAAAATAACACATTGCTTAAAACAACACGAGTTAAAAAACTACTTATCAACTAAATTGTTATTGTCTCTTCATAAATCACGGGTCCTAGATGTTACGCTCATTGAAAGGCTTGCGTGGAGCGACAGGTCCTAGATGCTACGATCATTGAAAGGCTTGCGTGGAGCCACAGGTCCTAGATGCTACGATATTTGAAAGGCTTGCGTGGAGCGACAGGTCTTAGATGTTACGGTCATTGAAAGGCTTGCGTGGAGCGACAGGTCCTAGATGCTACGATATTTGAAAGGCTTGCGTGGAGCGACAGGTCCAAAACGTAGAGACCCCATTGAGACACTTTGATGTGTGTAATATTTACACGTGGCCGATCCCATCTTCAATTGCATTTTTTTGTACAGCTGAAGATGGACCCTGTGGAGTATTATGTTATTATTTTAATTACATATCGTTAGTTCGATCAAAAACAGTACAGAAATATTTTGAGAAATATACGTCTTGTGTGACTTTTCAGTCACAAAATAGTGAGAAAAAACAATCTCAGTAATTCTGTATAGGACTGATCAACAGTCGACGACGCCACGACGCAGCATCTTTTTCTGTTTCTGAGCAGCAGTGTAAGCAGTGAGTGGTAGCCTACTAGTTGAGCATCTCGGCGCCGCTACGGGTCAAGGTTCAAATCCCGGTACGCACCTCTATATCTCGAAATATTATCTATTCTAAATTTTCGAAATTATGTGTTTATTACAAATTAATAACAATATCGCTCGCTTTAACGGTAAAGGAAAACATCGTGAAGAAAATCATGCCTGAGAGGTCTCCATATCGTTCTCAAAGGAATGTGGTGTCTGCCAATCCGCACTTGGCCAGCGTGATGGATGATGGCCTAAACTCTCATCTCTGAAAGAAGACCCGTGCCCAGCAGTGGGACAATATGGGTTGATAACGATAAGCAGTGCTGTGTTTCGATTTGAAGGGTATTGTGAGGTAGAACACACAAGCACAAACCGGAGCTCATTCCAACACGTTTCTAAGGTGCAGGAACGCATCCACATATGCCGTCTTTTCTGTCTATATATGTCCATGGCCTGCAGTGACCACTTAACATCGGTTGGCCCGCACGCTTGTTTGGATCATCGTTACTCTATACGTAGCACGTATGAATATACTTAATGGCGAATCAATTTTATATTTTTATCACCAAATACTGGTCTATTTTGCATGTTACGAGTTCATCGTATCGTTGGTGGTATCATTTAAATAAATTAAACTTTGTCGTGAAGGACGCCGTTTTTATAACGAGCATTTCCACTTTTATAACTTGGGACTAAAAATATTTCGCAACTAAGGATCTTTCTAGAAAATCAATCTTTATAATGATTCCTATTAGGTGCTGACCACTGTGTTTCGGCCAGGGGGTGTCGTTGGGTGCTGTACTGGACAGGAGGTGTCTCAACTAGTCAACTAGCAGTGTGAGAACTGCTGCTTAAGGCAGTTTTGGTTTGAAGGGTGTAGTCAGGCAGAAGACACTGGATAGGAGGTATTCCAACTTAGTACTCAAGAGTAGCAACGCATCCACGTACAACCTCAGATAGGACTTCCGTCCTAGTTGAGGTTTGATATGGATGTCCATGGGCTGCAGTGACC
>DWKW01002135.1:0-11445 GCA_018250115.1 Doberes anticus
TGTCCATGGGCTGCAGTGACCACTTAACATCAGGTGGCCTGCATGCTCGTTTGCTATTCTTTTAAGATAAAAAAAAGAATCTTATACAGTACAGCCTGCGGTAGGACCACTGCTACACTTAATTCTGTCGCAAAGCAGCTGTGTGAGAACTGATGTGTTTCGATTTGAAGGGTGTGATGTTTGAGTTGTTGAGGTACGATGTGGTTGCAGTGACCACTTTACATTAGGTGGACTGCAAACTCGTTTGCTATTCTGTTAATATAAAAAAAAACTGCAGCGTAAGATGAAGCTTGGAGAAGCAATTATGGAGTCCCGATTAATCAAACTGGGCCTCTCATCGTGGGGATGGTCGCCGTGAGACCCGTTCATAGGGCAGAAATATTTTAGGAGCGGCAAAATTTTAAAAGCTGAAAGGTTAAAAGATTTCTTAAATTAAAATTTAATGAAGATTAAGTCTGAAATGAACATGAATATGTGAATATATTAATTCATCATTTTTAATTGCAATATTAAAATTTTTGTTATTTAAAAATTTAACGTTTCATCTTGATTTAATTGGCTTAAATAAAACAAAAAAAGTGTCTTGTGTTCACAGGTCAATAGTGCACCCACTGTGTAATATCGAATAGTGCTATGATGCCGTAGATTCCGGTGATGTGCTGGTTTTCATGTGTAGATATACCATATGACTATTCTACTAACCCAAAGATCTGAAAGCGGGTGTCTTGTAGAAATTTTCTCCATGACACCAAAAAAGTTACTAATTTATGTTTCAGATCCGGCAACGATATGACATGGATTCTTTAGTAAATGTAGAAGAAATGAAGAAAACGTCAGATGTAGTTGACTACGATGCTGTACATTTACAGAAGTAAGTTTTAATAAGAAACGTCCTAGAATACTTTAGGAAATCACGAAATACAGTCCTCAGCAAAACTGCTAATGATGTTGTGGAACGAAGACATTGTCAGTTGACTGGTTTTCTTTTAAATTCAACCCGATATTTAGACAGACAGAGTGAGACGGACTAGGACGACCTGGTGTATCATCGTAGCACATGGACATTTTAACACGACCACTAACAATCTAGAATTCTAGATGAATCTACTGCTACTACACTTCACTTCACTTGTACCTTTTGTTCTCGTTTCTCGCGTACGAAAGTATTCGCGTACGAAAGTACGTACGAACGTCGTCGCGTGGTTAAAATCCTAGGTCGCCATCACTGCGAGCCTTACGGTAATGATAATGGTTTGGGTGCGAACGACCTACACAAGTAGTAATGGATATAGAGTTCTCCGTGCTCTGTGACCTTTCTATAACAATACGAAAAGTGTTATATACGAGTACGTTACTAACTCCGAAGAACAGCTTCTTGACGTGCCCAGGAAAAAAACTCGTGTTGAGAAAAAGGTCTGTTTTTTACGATGTGTCTTACTGTGCCTTTCAAATGCAGAGAAGCATCAAAGCAATCCTTACCATTTTAATAATAATTCTTAATTCATAAAAACTTAATCATCCAGGGCTGTAGTTAACCGAGCTGGCGAAAAAGTACGAGAGATGCTGGATAGAGAAGATAGGAGACTCTGACAAAGAAGAGAGCGGTTAAAGCTCCTACTATATTCAGAGGAAGAAGAATTAATGCACGAGTTATTAACGAAGCAGGGGATGGGAGAATGTGGTTATTGTAAAGAGAGAGACAGTAGAATTAATAATTACGAAAACGCTATTGAGCGAGAAAAGATTGTTCAGTGCCAAGTGGCCCTAGAGAGGGAGAAGATGTAAGTTTTTATAACTCTCAATCACAGTACTAAAACCTAGGTGGAACGGCAGAAACATCACCGTCACAGAATAATTATATTACAGTGAAACAACAATGCTTGTTTTGTTCTGGTATAAAGGGTGTGGTAGACAATTGGGACACATGCCTCAGAAACGGTTAAAATACTTTTATGAACTGATATTTATCGAGCATTTGATCGGCAATGCTATAATTTTAAGATGGTACTAATATTGGTTATGATTTTATGGTTCATTGCAATCCACAGAGCAAAAGGTATGCAATGCAGCAAAATTGACGAAGTACAGCTTAAAGCAATGCAGAAAATGCAGATGCAAGAAAAGAAAATGATTGAAGAAGAAACAGAACGCGTGGAGAGAATGTGGCATGAAGTGCTTTTGGACACCGTGAAAATGAAGGTAGGTTAAAAATGATTATTCGTATTAAACGTTTGAAAAACTCTTTCGTAGAATACTTACAGTGATATAAAGTTCACTGTACCCATCACTTTCTTTTCTTTATTTTATTAGCACTCACTTATTTTAATTCTTCCAGGGCTTCTGGGGATTCAATCAATATTTACCGAACTATTTTCAATATTAACAAAAGTATTGCGGCATATACCATATGCCATACCATGAACACACACAAAGGCAAGAACACATACAACAAGAAACATAAATCTATATTAATCATTCAAATTTCTTCTTTGCTGGGAATCGAACCCAGAACCCTCTGAATAGCAGACCGCAATATTAACCACTACGCCATTCGGGTCGTCAAGTTTATGAGGCAGTAGTGATAGTAATAATAACTTCAAATTTATCAACACTGTAGATATTATTCGTACAAAAATTTTTTTTTTCAGGAAGAATATGAGCGTCTAGAAGCAAAGAGATTGAAACAGGAGATGATAGAGCGGAGAACGTTCTATGACGAACAAATAGCGAATGCTAAGCAAACGAGAAATGAAGCAATGAAACATGAAAGGGAGATTGAGAACAGAAGGTTAGAGAGGATAAAGAAAATAATGGAAGAAGATTATTGCGAAGGTATAATAATTTTGTTGTAGATGATAATTGTAAACTTATTCACTTATTTAAAAAGAAGTGTTTCATTTACTCGTTATATTTAAAATGGTTACAATTCTCATTGATTAATATATATATATCGAACAGATTGTAGAAGTTGTACAATTTTGAAGAAGTCGTTTAATACCTAATAAACAACCTTCTATTATCTTCTATCGATTGTTTTAGCAATTGCAAGAAAAAAAGACCAGCAACAGAAAAACAAAATTAACTTTATAGAAGGTCACAAAATGAAGTTATCAAGGATTAGAAACGACAAAATGAAAGAAAGAGAACTTGACAATAAGACGATATCAGTCGCGATAGAAGAACTCAGAAGAGATAGACAGCAGATGAAAAATCAAATCGTAAGTGAATTTCTGATTACTTTATGCTTTAAAACGATTTGTAACAGGTAATTTCAGTTTTTCAACGATACCATTTCAGTTTCAAGCAACATTTTTTTTTTACTTTTATAGCTTTGAACAATATCACTGGAACCTATAGTCGGAAGACAAATAAATTATTGATCTCGATTCTAGAATATCAATTCGTTACATTAACATTTTTTAACACAACATTAATATTTGTTAAAAAATATGCGACATCTACTATTTCAGCAAGCTCTTCAAATAGAAAAACAAGTATTTCTTGATAATTATAATCGAGAACGAAAAATAGCCGAAACCTTGGTTCAGGAAACTGACAAAGTTATAGCCGAATGGGTACACCAGGGACATACTGCGACAGAAGAAAAGATAAGGAGTGCAGAAGTTCAGAAGCTTCAAAATAAAAAAGTATTGCTTTTATTAAATTACATGCACAATGCTTTCTGTAAAAATTCACACGCTTTAACGATCAAGGAATCATCCGCAATTTAGAGATAGCCATAATGTTTTCAAAAGGACTCACTAAGTCTATCATGCCGCATTTACTATAACGTAAAGAACTTTTATGAAAAATCTTTCTGACATATACCAACAGGCGGTACAAAAATTGGTGGATCGATGAAGCAGGCAAATGTTACGTGGAATTTAAATAACATGTTCATATTTTTTTATTTACAGAATGCAGCGCAAGAATACAGAAGACACCTAGAAAAAAGAAGACAAGAAATGGAAAAAGAGAAACAGGAAAGATTAGAAAGCTTGGAGCGTGTGAAAAAGATAGCATACGCAGAACTAAGATGGAACTTGGACAGTGCGAACGAAGAAATGAGACGACAGATTCAGTATAGAAACACTTTAACGAATCAGATAAAAGAAAATCAAGAAATAATGGTATTATCTATCCATCCATCAGCCTTTAGAGGTCCACTGCTGGACATAGGCCTCCCCTAATTGGCGCCACTCCGTCCGGTTCTGCGCCTATATGAGTCTATTCTCTATATCATACCATAATTTTCAATCGCCATTTTTATTTCTACAATTAATCATACTCACTGAACATACGAAATATATAGATCTATACTATAATAGTATAATAATATTAATTGTAAAGGAGCCTACGTTCATGGGCAGCGCCATTCTGTTGATAAGTTAATTTAATAATAAGGGCCATTGGTGAAAGAATGAATGAAGCAAGATGAGTCGTTTTGTAGATTAACTCCTACATCCAAACTTCACTTCTCTATAATATTAATATAGGTAGTAATTTATAAGAGATGGCAAAAAGTAGCATAAAAGAAAGAAATCTTCAAAATTTAATTATGCACCTCAATCAGTAAGGTAAGGCTTGCTTGCTTGATAACTTAAATGTGAAAATAACATAAATAATCAAAACAGACAAGAGAGACAGCTCGCCTAAGCCACCATCGTTTCTCCTATTTCTGCCGTAAATCTTGTGAGTCCTGGCGTGGTTCGGTTTGAAGGGTGCGGTTAAGGATACAATGGACAGTTGTTTCCAACTTAAGTCCTTATAAGTAGCAACGCATCTACGTAGAACCTCAGATGACGTTAACTTGCTCATAACATCAGGTGGCCTGCTAGCTCCTTTTGTTACTTATTTAAAAACTGTTTTTTTCAGGAAGCGGAACGTAATAGTATTGAAAGTAAACAGAGACCGTTCACGAAAAAAGCAGCTATGTTCAAAGAGGCCATGAGAGATAACATCACTAATATGCGCGTCAGGTAAAAATATGCTTTTTGACAATGGGGATGTTGACACTATGCACAAACCATTTTAAGTCAGGATTGTTTAAAATACCTTAAAACGCTCATACCTGAAAAACTAGGTTATTTATAAGTACATAATGATCACGACTGGTACCCCCATTATAAGATATCCCCAAGAAAGCAGCGCCATCTATTGAAAACCACAGAAATTATAATGAAACTTGAATTGAGACACGATTGTCTCAATTGTCTCCTTATGTGCAATGGAGATGACTGCTCATTTCCATACATGCTTTCATTTTCATTTCCATACATTCACGGATACTCTTTGAATATAATATTGATGGTTTTTGTTTCAGTGCAAACCCAGTGCATCCTTTTAGGAGAGTCATACAATCTCAGGCCACAGGCGATTCCAAAATAATTTTACCGTCTATATGCAAGTATTAGTAATTTTAACAAAATAAAGCAAAAATATCGTAGATGTTTGTTTTTCTATCGAATAATCACTTGATCATTTAAACCTATCGAAGCAGGAAACGATGCATGAATTGTGTTTTGCGTTTGCTACTTTTAACTTCACGTCTATCCAGGTCCTTGTGTCAATAAAGAATAGAATCATAAATCGTGGCTAATCGTCGCGGTCAGAGCAAATACGAGGAATATGCCAAAACGAATCAGATATTATTTACTAATTTATTTGACACCAGCACGTTCTACATCACCATAATAGCATAATTTGAATAGGGATAAATGCAAAACTTGTATTATTTTTTTAAATAAGCCTTTTCTGTGATTATCTGGCAAGAATTCGCTCTCATCAACTGTTGTATCTCGATTTAATCTTTTTTAGGTTATAAAACGCTTCAGTGCGGCCAGTAAAATAGTGCGATATACTTATATTTTTTTAAAATAAAAATCTTATAAGCATAATAATGTTTCATTCTTTTACTTATCTACATACCGCTTCTGCTTGATTACAAGCAAACTTATAATTGGATTTCTTTATATAAAAGAGGACGAAGATGCTCTCAATGCTTTGAAAATATAGCGAATAAAATACTTCTGTCGATATAAAAAAAGTTGGTAAAAAAGAACCTTCTATATAAACAGCAGTCATTTATTAGTGACATCTGTTAAAGAAACTTTGCACTAATACAACACTTTTCTCTACTTATACATAGTATTGCATCAACAAAACGTGTTATATCGTTAATTGCTGAAAAATAGTGAATAACTAATGAAATCTGTAGTAAATAAATAATTAATGTTATTATAAAATACTAATCATATTTTGCAATAATATAAATGCAAAAACATTACTTTTACAAATATCTTATTTGCAAAAACCGAACGGTGATAGAATTCAAATTCAAAGTACTTCCTTTATCCTAATCCAAGTTTAAAAGTTTTAATTTAAAATGGCGATTTATGAATGAAGGAATGAGTAGTGCTTCTTTTTATATATGTAAGAAATTAAAGTCTAGTTTGAATCTGATTTAACCAATTGGATATCATTTTTGTTAAATTAAATTTGCTTCTTTTGCTTACATTGAATTCACCGTTATGGTAGAATACATTCCAATGTTTTTATTTTCAATGGGGGTAGGTTAACGCAAAACACAGTTTTGATTATGACCCTTTTTATTTACGATTGATTTGATTTAATAAAATGGGTATTAGCTTGTACATGACAAACGAGACAATCACAATTGTTGGATTACTCCCCGTGAGTATAATTGTTAAATGTTGAGTTACTAAGTCTCGAATAAAAGTACGTACTATCTCAATACATTCAAGTTAGCGAGAACTGTAAAAAAAATGGAAATGGAAGATGTAAATTTTTCTATAATGGATCTCGAAAAAAGAACATATAGATATTTGCAACAACTAGCAAAATCATTAAGCTTACCGTCAAACGTAAAGGTAAGTAATAATTTTTAACAGGATTATAAGTTCGTTTCGTATCAGAGCTAGACACACATGGTCAAGGATTCAATTTAATTAATCGTTCGGTAACCGTTCTACTGCGGTGGCACTGCTATTTCTGCCGAAAAGCAGCAGTTTGACAGACTACTTAGTGGTGGACTTCATATGCCTACAAGAACATTATTGAAAACTCAGGCATGGAAATCTCATCATAATGTTTCCCATAACTGAAAAGCGAAAAGCATGTAATATTTAGTTACTTCAAACTTCATGCCGAGATTCAAATCTAAACCTAGAGACCTTCAAATAGAAACAGATTTCAACCCAAGGTGTAGTGATAGCAGTAGCTACAGTGTTATTAATTTCTTTGTTTCATCATCAACCCATTATTGTCCCACTACTGGGCACAGGTTTCCTCTCAGAGATAAGAGTAAACACTCTCATCTCATAAACACTAAGCCTAAACAGACTTTGTGTTTATTTATTTGTTTATTTTTTTCATTTTACAGAAGATATATCTTATTCACCTAATACATGCTAAGAAATTCAAGACAGAAAATGAGGTGAACAGCATCATACAACAAGTTAAGGCTGAGAGAAAACATCAAGCACAAAGCAGGAAACGGAATAAGAAACACCTGCAGGTATGATTGGACAAGCTTTTTCCTAGAACTTATAATATTTTTTTATTTTTATTTTAACATATTTAATAGGAGTAACAAAGGGTGAACTTAATGCCTTGTGGCATTCTCCACCAGTCAATTCTTGGTGAAGAAGAAAAGTTGGGGTAGGTGTTAAAATAGAAGAGTAAGAAAAGCTATATAATAATACTCTGACTGCAGCTATTTATATAATTTTATCCTTGGGGATGTATTAACTTTTGTTCTCCTTAATAGTAGATAGTAGATAAGTAGATAACCATTTTTTCAAACTCAGGGTTAGCTCCTTTAACCAAATGGGAGAAGGATCAACTTTATAGAGATACTTTTTTATAAGAACATATATTAAGTGGTCACTGCAGCCCATAGACATCTACAGCAAACCTCAACCAGAAGGGAAGTCCTATCCGAGAATGGTGGATACGGTGCTACCCCTGAGTTACCCTGCTGCCTGGTTTTGCTGTTTGTGGTTTTAGGTAGGAGGTGTTTCGATACAATTTCATGCAATTTCATATAGAACTTGATTTGAGATCTTTTGTAGATGTTCCTATGAACATACTGAAGTGACTTCTTGAATTCAGGTGGCTGGCCTGCTCTCATGCGATTCCTTTCATATGAAAATTTGCCATCATTAAAACATACACTTCCCTTTTCAGAACAGAGAAATATCTTCAACCAGCGTGTTTCAATCACCACCAATAACCCGCACTCCGAAACGTCCTGTCCATGCAGTTCTGAGATACAGCCCTGATTACCATCACACGTTCAAGTGCAACTCTAGACAAACCGTCCTTGACAATACAAACAGAGCAACAAGATCTGTTAGCGGCAGTGACAGAGTACTTCGCAGTTTCAATCTTAAGGTATTCATATTTCACAAGTGTAGTAATAAGATGAGTCATTAATTTATTGGGATATCTGTCACATTTTGTAATACGCAAAAGCTTCAATCCCTACCAATAAAAAGACATCAAAACCATTATATGCTAAAAATAATTATGAAACTAAAGCCTTTATTTAATGATACTGATTACTTTTACATATAACTGATTCCAAAAACAATTTCTAAGGATTTTTGTCTGTTTATCGGTTTCTTTGTGTCCGTCCACCAATGACACATATGTCACTTGTGGGTTTAAATGAGACTTCTAGCATACAATACACTACAAAACTCTTTATTGCACACCAAGAAAAATACAGACAGAAAGATACATATATAATAGTGTTACAATGGCATATAAAAGTATTAGATTTAAATACTGCCTTAGACTTAGTCAAAAATATTGGTAGAGTAGAGCCAGATATATTGCTCTTCGTAGTATGCACCATCATGTAACTTTTTTATTCTCTCTAGCTTCTTCTCCCGAGCTGGAGAGGTAGCTCAAACCGATGGACTGTCGTAACATTAACTTCATTATGTGTATATGTACCTTTTTTTTAAAAAAATATTTTTCATTTTCAAGGCTCTACGCAAATCTTTTGGCACTGTCAATGTATCTAACAGCCAAATCAGCAACGTTATGAAGGTTAAAAATCAAGTGACTAGCCCTAAGAATGCTATGGTACATATTGTGGACCAAGGAGGTAGGCTGTCAAGGCTAAATGTAGCTGCAAAATGCTTGGATGTAAGACATAGACCAAATATTTTGAATGGGAGCTCGTGTTTGGCTCTAAGGAATGAAAATCGAAAGCGATACATAATTGCCCACAATGAGGTGAGATATTTGTTTTTGTTCCTTGATCTGTGATGTGATCTTCACATTCCTTTTAGACATCTAAAATAGCAGGCCAGATCTAAGTGTGTTAGGCAGCGTATATAAAGCCATTTGTTACAAATAGTGGCAGACTATGGCCTAAACTCTCTCATCTGTGGAGACCTGTGCCCAGCAGTGGGACAATAATGAGTTGATGATGAATTAACAACCTGAGACTGGGCTCTTCCACTCAAACTAATAATAATACTTTTAGTAATAAGATTTAAATTATGTTTGCCTTTTCAGGAGAGACCCAAACGTCAACGAACTCTAAGCGGCATCTACCCTCTTATACCTCAGGAAATACCATTCCAAAACTTTGACCAAATACAAGGTGTCCGGCTGCGTCGAACGGACGGCAGACTCTCCACAATCAATGCCCTGGTCCAGAAAAGAAATATCACCCCATTCATACATCCTCTCCCAAAACGCAACGAGATAAGTATACAGGACCTCCTCAACACCATCGATGTCAACCTAAATGATTTGGACACAAATAATAATAACTATTTGCATCCATACCCAAACATGTCCGGTCAAGTTGACTCCAGAAACTGTACGGCTGTATCTGAAGAAGAGTATTCTGTTTATTACCATAAGAAGATCAGATCAGAGCAAGTTCGGTATCAAAGGATGACTTGTAGGGAGTTGGAGGAAGAGAGACTGCCCAAGATAACAGAGGTCTTCAGCAGGTTTAACAGGGATCCTGGTAGAGATGTCACACAGCCATTGTATGTCCAAGTCAGTGATGTAACTGAGACATGTAGGTTATTTTTATGTTAATTTTGAAATGTATTTGTTACTACTTATTAGAAAGGAAACATTTTTGATTTAAAAAATTCGCAATTCCATGATTCCAAAATGAATTTCTCAATTGTTGCCAGTGAATGATAAAATTACTCAAATTTAAAGACAGTAATATTTTACTATTCCATCAATTTAAAAATAAATTTTATTTTGTACTTATCCCAAATCCAGGGCCGAACTACACACAGCACCCCAGCCGGAACATAGCCAACACCCACATGCTGGAAAGCCTGTACAACTTCAAGAATAACCTGCTAACCAACACACCCCTGCTGCAAATAGCCACCACATCGAACACCAAGTGTGTCTACAGCACTCCTGTTATATCAACTGCGTGAGTTTGATAATTTTTTTTAAATATATGAACAGAATAGCAGTGAGAACTGCTATGTTTCGGTTTGAATGGTGTAGTTAGGCAGAATACACTGGACAGGAGGCAATTTAGTGCTCAGGAGAAGCAACGCATCGACATCAACCTCAGATAAGACTTCTGTTCTGGTTGAGGTTTGATGTGGATGTCCACGGGCTGCAGTGACCACTCAACACCAGGTGGCCAGCATGTTTGTTTGCTACGCCTTTTCAGTAAAAAAAAACTTTGCCATCCTGGTGGACAAAGGCCTGAACGAGACCTGATCCCAGAAAAGTGACAATAATTGTTTGATGATAATCATGATGACTATTCAATCGACATATGAAAACTGGGTAGGTTATAGGCTATTACCTGTTTTCAAAGGGATGACAATAGGTTACCATAAAATTATTTTGCACTTAACCATGATTTAACCAGCTTTTTTTCTGTACTAAACCATTTTTTGGCAAACTTTTGACATTTTATGCTTTGTTTTATTGAGATGTATTTACATAATGCTTGCTTGCTTCAGATAACCTTGTTTTGCCAAGTATTATAGCTGTTTCATGCTCAGGGAAAGTGTATAATTGGAATTATTTTTAAAATTTCTTGTTAAATGAAATATTAACTACTCTTGATCCGTGAAAATTAATGGCTGCCTGCCAATAAGCAAACGAGTATACCGGCCACCTGACGCTAAGTGTTCAAGGCAGCCCATGGACATAGTTAAGGTGTGCCAAAAAAAAAAATTCTTAGTTACCATGAAAATGTCGTTCAAGAGGACAAAAAAAGTTTGAAAGTTTTAGCCCTATTAATATTAAGGGATGCCTCTTTATGACGTTTGATTTCCCATTTAAATAAAACGAGTTTTTTTTTCTTTGGAATTTCAGTGCGTTATTACGATTAAAGTGAGTGATAGCCTAGTGGTTAAGCATCTCGACCCCGCTACGTTGGGTCGAGGTTCAAATCCCCGGCACGCACCT
>DWKW01002136.1:0-11445 GCA_018250115.1 Doberes anticus
CTGCCAATCCGCACTTGGCCAGCGTGGTGGACTATGGCCTATACTCTCTCATCTCTGAGAGAAGACCCGTGCCCAGTAGTGGGACAATAATGGGTTTATGATGTGACCTAAAATAAAGATACGAGGGGCGGACGTAATGCCTTCTGGCATTCTCTACCAATCAGAGAGGTTTGATGTGGATGTCCATGGGCTGCAGTGAACACTTAACATCAGGTTGCTTGCATGCTCGTTTGCCATTCTGTTCATATGTGAAAATATAGCATGTTATGTATTCATCTTATATTTATTCGTGAAACTACTTTAGGAAATTAAATTATTTTTTCAATTATTTTGAAAGAATACTTATTATGTTGATGTGTAATTTGGAAAGTTATTCTAGCCAATAAATTTAATTTGACGTTTGAGATGATACAAATTTCAAAATATGCTTTGCTGGTGATTTTATTTTAAACAACTATTTAAGTTGTATCTTCAAACGTACAATTGTATGATTAAATCCTCATGAAATAGCTTAATCATAAACTTTTGAACACCACAATTTTATCATCGTTCGAATATAAAAACAACATTTTTAATGAATAACCAAAGATGAAGCAATGCAAAGCACGTAAAACATTGCAACGGTGCATACAACTAGAAATGCTTAGCTGCAGAACAAGAATTACACCGGATTGTGTCTCTGGAGTAAATTATCTTAAGCAAGATTAGTTCTTCTTGCGAACTGCACATAACTTCACAACGATATATTTCTTGGCAAAGCACTAAGTGCTATTTCTTGCTAAGTGGACTAAGAAGTTGTTAATAAATCCTTACTATCCTTTGTTAAGCTTTTGTTTCGTTAATGTTTTTGTTGGATTAGATACGCCTCTTTAATTGTATGTTTTGTAGCACGAATAAATCTGTTTTGTAGTCATTTGTATAAATTACTAGCCACCGCCCGCGGATTAGCTAGCGTGGAATTAGAAATTGAGGTAATTTCGTTTAACTTGAGCAAATAGTAACGGAAGCAAAATGTCAGATTTATAACTTTGAAGCTACATTTTCAACCCGATCCCGGTGGAGATTCAAAAATTCAGGAATAGGAACATGGCGCTAGTGATTATAATATTAACACTTTATATGTAAAGTGTACCCATGCCAAGTCCTCTATTCCCCATCCCGTGGGTATTTCCGCCCTGATGACTGAATTCAGCATTCTATGTCCAAAAGTTTAGGCTGGGAGTTGATTAGTACGTGAATGAGTGAGTTTTTATTAAATATGTAATGATAATAAAATTATGTGAAATTATACGTTAGTCCTTAATACCGACATATTAATGGAATAAGTTTATAATCACGATGTGAGGGTGTCAACCCTTGAATATTTTTATATAACCTGTTTGAACTGAATGGTATGGTATGGTAGTATACACACAGTGTAGTCAAACTACCATATTTCACTGAAATAGACATATAACCAAAACATTTAATGTATACTCAGAAAATAGAGCAGTCTTTGAAATCAACCTGTCGCTCTGGTAGACGGGGGTTCAAATCCAAGCATGCGTTTAAATGGCCAATTTTTCGAAGTTAAGTGCATCATCATCTACCCATAACTGTCCCACAGCTGAGCACCGGTCTCTTGACCGGATTGATAATCCGCACTTAACCCCCTAAGAAGACGCCCCGGTTTGGCGCCAATTAGGAGAGACCTATGTTCTGCAGTGTACCTCTAAAGGCTGATGGATGTAAGGCAAGTGACACCTGGGTATCGAGCTCAGGACTCCGAATGGTCGACCGGCATGGTGACCAATACGCCATACTGTTCGGCAAACCATACACAGCATACGGGGTGAGTATGATAAAAAGTTTTAGATTTATAAAAACTTTTTATCGCTCCACATAGATATACTTCGAGCATTGATCATCGCATTTATGCGGATTTTACGAGCGCACATAAAAGATATTGCAGTTATGACAGTTCGTATTTTATCGAATTGTCTGTGACGGTAAATCTTTGTGAATAATCTATGTCGATGTTTGTAGGGATTATAAATTCGTCTGTACTTTAAAGAAATGTCTAATTTTCAATTCGTACCATATTAGGTTAATTTGTTATTTTATGTGGATTGCATTATTAAATATTAACTATTCGATACGATCGTACTTTTGTATAATATAACATATTTTATATTCATATATATATATATTTTTTTATATTGTCACGGGCCGATACTATATTTTAAATTTTTTTATTTTTATTTTCATTCAACCCATTGCGAACACTGTAGCGGCCACAACTTTTGACGGATCGGTTTGAAATCTGGGTCAAAATAGAATGTTCATTAATCTCGGCATCTATTCAAAATGTGTTTGTGACACATGTATAGTATGAAAATGGGGATGACCCAATGTATAGAAGTTCATCGAAATTCAAAATTTTGAAGAAAAAATCAATCAACGATATCTATTAAATCTTCTTACTGTATTTATTTTAATACGATATATTTGAATTAAATTTAACACGCTAAAAACTTTTTTTTGTGTTATCTGCGTATTAATTTAAAGGTTGTTTTTTTCTTCACCTGTTGCGTAGTAGTTTTAGTTCAGGTTAATGAAAATATATATGGTTTAAAATTCGTTACTATTATTAATTAGTATTTAAATGAAAAGTTAATAATTTACTCAAATATAAGTAGGTATTGTTAGTTTGAATGAAACTCGAAAATATTGTCATATTGCAATGTAATGTGATATAGAGATGAGCGAAGAACTTGATTCTACTTAGGTCTTTCAAGTGCCATTGTTGCTGAGAGCCCTCGGGTCGCTAGCTAAGAAGCTGTTAGAAGTTTTTTTTTTAAATATTAACTGAATAGCAGATCGCATGTTCGTCAAACGCCACCTGATGTTAAGTGGTTACTGCAGCACATGGACATCCACGTCCGACCTCAACTAGGCCCGAAGTACTATCTGGTCGTTAGTGGATGCGTTGCTACATCTGAGGATTTTCTCGTAGAATGGAAATGTACAGCAATATCTGATATTGTATGTATATGTAGTATTAATGTCTTCTGCCTAACCACCGAACCAAAACCCCCCAAACACAGCAGTGCTCACACCGCTGATTTACGGCAGAAATAGGATCTGTAGTGTATTCGTCGTCGACGAGCCTTCGACATAAGACTCGACCATCTTCTCTTAAAGTCTCTTCATGTCGAGTGTCCAGCTATATGTGAGATTTTTATATATGTTGTTGTATATGGCTGTATATGGCTACTGTTAAATCGTGATTTAGTCGTGACCCTTGTGAATTCAGTAACCTCGGTTGAACAGTACTGAGCTGCGACTAGCGTGGAAGTCGGGCCGCAACTACGCAGCATGTCAGTTCATTAAGCCTAACTGAACTACAAAGTATGATTAAACGGATTCAGTACTTTTTATGGGATTGTCAAACAACCCGACTACAAAAAATATTTTTTTGGCTCAGACTACTGTAGTCTACATAAGCTAGTTTTTTTGTGTCTGTTATCTGTTTATATGTTTAAAGGCCCGTTAAAATTGAAACTAATTAATATAGTAGTTGCTTGTACAAGGAAGGAAGAAAAAGGAGGGAAATGTCCCCTGGGAATTCTAACTATAGTATATATTAATTAAGGTCGTGGTCTATCTGTGTGATAACTTTTATCTATTTTTATAATTTCCGCCGCTTGTGCGTGACTATTTCTCCATACAAACCGTCTCCTCCGTTCACGCCCATTAGGCGATTAAAAACATCTATGCAAAGTATCATCATGGCAAACGGTTCTTCATATAAAGTTATCCACCACCTTTCATCCCTTTAGGGTTGCAAGTTCAGAAAATGTCTTCTTATAGCACCCGTAGGGTACTCATGGAATATTTCCTCCGAATTTCGAATGTCTGGTGGCAGTTTAGGCTGTTAGTTCTCTATCATCATATGTATATGTCGGGACATCGTCATACTTCTGTACAGATATAGATATATAACCTCGAACTATATATCGAATATCGAACCATAGATAGACATATAAACTCGAACTGATAAAACCAAATGATTTAATTCACTTGCTTTTATAGTCAATCCTTCAGTTTGTGTAGTCTACTTAATAATAAATAACCGGCTCCGGATGCACGAGACAGTCGTACGAATGGCAGTTGCATTATTTATGCTATTTCTCATACAAAATCATAATGTGCTCCATGCAACTCGTAATATGATTGAATTGCTCCAACATTCTGTCTCTATGTTAATAATGTATTTGTCAATTCCTGGATTATATGTTATAAACGTTAATTAATTGACGTCATTGCCATGGATCGCACATTTTAAAATAATCGTAGCTTATTTTCAATATTTTTCTTTTCATGTCTCAACTGCGACGATAGTTTTTTTTATATAATAACAGAATAGCACCATGCAGCCCATGGAGATTCACATATGAGGTTATATGTGGATGCGTTGCTACTTCTGAGGACAAAGACAAACGACACCCTTCAAACCGAAACATAGCAGCTCCCACACTGCTCCTTTATGGCAGAAATAGGTGGAGCGGTGGTGCCGCCGGAGGCGACCCTTCGTCATAAGACTCTTATCACCATCAATCAACTTACTAATAATCAAGTGGTCAAATAACTACTTATGTTATGTAGGCACAACGCCCCTCTAGTACTGTATTGTTCAATTTATTTCCGAAATCCCAGCCCGTACGTCATTAAGTTTTCGATGATTGAACTCGATGATTAGAAAATTATCACCGTAAAACTTAGCATTCCTGCTTCATTAGAAAATTATGCACTGTTCGTCGATGAGCAAAATGTAAGTGGATTTGATACATTTGTGTACAAAAATTATTAAAATGAATAAACAGTTTTAAATAACATTAAAAACGCCGCCTCCCCCACTGATCCAACCCTTGGCCCTTCTCTTTGAGCGGCTACGTAGCCTCCGCGTAGTAGGGATCAATTATTGTAGAGCTTAACTCGTAGGCGGAGTGGTCTACGAAAACGGGTAGCGTTAGGTAAAATTTTATTACATTAATTTCGTAGTCAGGTATAAATCTGCAATGTCTGCCTAGCTATATAGTAAGTATAGTAAATGTAAATAATATATATGATTCATATTTTCCGGTATATTTGAATAGAATCTTTTAATAATAATAATATTATTTAAAAATTTATTTTCAACACTGAATTCTCTTATATCTTTATCTTGTCATTGATATAAAATATTATTATATTTTTATTTGTGAACCGCTTGAAACCGCTTTTTTTGTCCTTCTTATTAAACTTTGTATTACTTTAAATGTTTTACTTGTTGTGCAGTCAGCCTTATCATCCACGAGTCACATGTGTGCTTTGAAACAGGCGTTCTGTTAATTTAAAAGTTGAACTACTGTGCGCGGATGCTGTTAATTTTTGTTGTTTTCAAAGTTCAACTAGGCGTGTAGGTTGGGTGCTTATGTGCTGGAAACACAGGCCTACAGATTATGCGTCATATTCAATTGAATCAAGTTATTTTTTTTTTTATGTACGGAATAATTATTTTACTAATATTGGCGTAGCATTTTTTTGTACCTTGATAACGTTTGCAACAGAGTTACCAATACAATTGCCATCCTTAAAAATGCTACTCGTAAATATGAAGATAGTTTTACACCAGTTTCAGTCTGATCTGTTACTATTCTAGCATTAGGTGTACGTGGACGAATTAGCAAACTTTTGTGAAATATATATATGTCATATCTATATTGAGTTAATTTTATCTGATCGTAAATATTTTTAGTTTTTTCGATACATTCGATTAACATATAAATGTGTCAAAACTTTCCTTAGCTTAAAACCTTTTTAGTTATATCCCCCGCCAGGCTGCTATCGCATTGCGCGAACTCACCGCAGCCAATTTCCAACCTTACGTCCCGCTGACAAATCGAATAGGAAACGTCATAATCATATGATACTCGTAGGTGCGGCGCATTGCGCCCACCTGTCGCCGCGCGTGCGTCCCGAGTGACGTCACCGCCGAGTAGGCCCGATCGCCCCCGACCGCCGCTAGCTAAGCCCGCGAGCCTCCGATTGATCCGACTGAGATGCCGCCAAGCGTTAATCAAATGAGCCTTTACCTCTTACGAACGCATCAGACATACACGCACCCTAAAACAATTCCGAACAATCCCAAACATAACTATCAATTTATTTATTATTTTTGTTAAATTGATAGACGTAGTTAACGAGATGAGTTAAGCCAACTTAAGAACACATCGGGGAGCGATCTCGTGGCGTGTCTCGCTGGTTCCTTATCTAGTTCTTAATCCAAGATAAATATTACATCAATCGGGGTTCGGGGGTGGAGACGAGGGCGCACGCAGGCGCGGCGGCCGGCGGCCCAGTCCCGCTCCGGCCGCGCTGCCAGCCGCACCTCGCTCTCGCGGGTGCCCGACCCGGCGGCGACTCGCCCGCTGCCTTCTACGATACCCGTAAATAACCCTCATATCGCACCCGACGTGCCGACGCGACGCGCTCGTCCAACAGCTCAGTGCCTAGCACCGACCGACCGACTGATCGCTCTTACCCACGTGCCCGTCCCGTTGCGTAAGTCGCGTACCAAAACTACTCCAAAATGAACCTCATCTCCTTTGACACGCAAGGAAAACAAATACACTTTCATATCGATCAACGTGTTTATCATCGCGGCGTGCCAATTCGCGTTAGGCGTGCATGTTTGCACGCTACTCCAAGTAAATAGTGTACGGAGTACGTGTAACCGAGTTTATGTTTAGATATGGTTTTCTTTTTCTAAAAGGGTAATCCGATTGCGGGCGCGGTCTTTTAACCCTATAGTACGCAAGTGCTGATTGACCTTAAAACCCGCGCGCCGGGCAAAAAGTTGCCGACGGCTTGTTTGTTTGTGAATTTGAGAGAATCGGCGACTATGACAACTCGTAGTCATCTCTAAACAGCTTTTTGTTAAGCTAAATTATTGTTTTCTACTTACATAAATTCGAATTCAATTAATACCTATTGTTAATCTTGTACCTTTATGAAAGTCGGTTTTAAAATTTCTCGAAGCTGACAGTAGGTGCTTAGTGTATTTTAGCAGAAACATAAAAGCTCAAAAAAAAATAAAGCACAAAGCAATGAAAATTATTTAATGTTATCAAAGCAGTTATATTTTGCCTTCTCGGTGTATGAACTTTTATTCCATTTTAGCATATTTATATTCCGGACGGCCACTTAACTTTTTTTTAATCGTCTCTAATGACTTCTTCCCCTAATTAATGGCTCTTGACGCTCGAAGAATTTGAAATTTTAGGAAAAATCGAATTAGCACTTACGACTGTCGCTTAAAAGCATTTGTCCGGAAACTCCACGTAATTGATGAAGCAGCTTTTATGATTTTTAATTTTTATGAGTAATGTTGCTTTTTTTATAATTTGTTTTTTAATATTACCGAACCCGATAGAAAAGAGTAATGTGATACCTACGGCATTTTTTAAAAAGTCTTGTTAAGTCTCACTAACGAATCCTTAGCCTAACTTATCTGAGGACTGTTCGACACTATCAAAATGCTGATAGAGTTTCTCTAAACACTCTGAGGTAAATCTTAATGTAAATGTAAATCTTATCAAAGATTTTCTTAATAAGATCTGAGTGTTCAAAATCTGTTTGGTTTATGAAAGGAAGTCATTTTACATTATCTTTTGATAAATTAGGGATCTGCGCGTATTTTTTTATCTGTTTGTTCAATTTCTTGCTTACAAAAAAAGAAGTCGATGAAGTTAACATTTTTTTAGAATCGAAATATCTACAGATATAATAATATCTATGAAATTTTATTTGATTTATTCATTACATGTTCATTTAATGTATCAAAATTTTCTTACATATTTAATAACTGTACCATAATATATTTTTTTTTCATAAATCTTGTTACAGCGCTTTACAGAATCATATCAATAATATGTATGATGAGTTTTAACAGCATTTTAATTACCTCAGTGGTTACTCCCAAAACAGGAGGTCTATTCAAGTAAATGCAAAGTCAGCATAACCCATCGATGTAACGGCGCGTTTAAACCATTCGATTCGTAAACATCGACGGCCTCAATTATTAAAAATTAGAGACTTAATTAGCCTTTCATAGCAAAAATATGTAATACTCTAACCCATTCAAAATGACACATGACAAAACAGTACAACACGTATTTCATCTATGAGCTTAATAGACGTTTTTATATTTTATATGCATTAGGCCGTAAGCCTCTTTGACACTGAAAGGAACTCTGAACAGACGCTGTCGACATTACTGAACCATCTGGACTCATGGTGTTAATTAGCGACCATCAGATGGCACTTTTGCTACCTTTATATTTTAAAGAAAACGTGGTGAGTCATCTAAGTTATCAGCGTTAGTTACTAAAAGACAATTCTTCTCTATTTAAAATCCAGACTAAGGGAAACCAGTAACACTTATCACTTAACAACAGTTATGTTTCAAAGGTGATTGAACCTTCTGTTTTGAAACCCACACGGGTTTTGAATTGCTGAGTTATCACAGACGCTCGTTGTTATGTCAAAAATTTGTTTTTGCAATGTTGTTTTACGGTTTGAAGAGTGTGGTAAGAACTACTAACATCATGACTTCTAAATCAGTCACAAACATTACCGAGCCATATAGTACTTGAATATTGCTTGTATTGTACTTCAAAATAATGATGAGACTTTTTTCCGCCGCCTTTTCTCTCTGTCAACCATACTTAAGCCTGAAATAAAAAATTTGATTTCTATGACTGAATTATAGCAGAACTCCTTTCCTACTGATATCCGTTGAACTGCACGTTTGCCCCTTCTACGAGATAAATTCTGTTAAGAATCATAATCCTGAAACGAAGGAAAATATGCTCTCGAAAACCCGTACTCATTCCTTATACACAGGCCTTAATCACGATCTGTACTCAACAAAATAAGCACCATGTGCCTCTCTATAAGCACCCGCTTTGGGCGGAGTGTTTTGGTAACCCGACATCAAAGAGGGACGGGGATTCGGCAACCTTTTCAATATCATTTCGTCATTACGTATTGAAGTGTAATCTTGTTTCGTTTGGCCTTCTGTGGTTAAGTCGAGTATTTGATAAATGTTCCTATGTTTCACGTTTGTAGTTTCTGACCGAATTTAGTCATGCTTAAAAAAGAGACTTCTTTGATGGTGGTAAAATATATCAAAGGTTCGTCTGCGGGGCCACCGCCTTAGCACCTATTTCTGCTGTAGTTTCTTCTCGATTAGCAATCCGCGGACAACCTCAGATAGGACCTCGGTGCTACGGACTGCAGTTGCCACTTAACATCTGGTCTGCATGCTTATTTGGTACAAAATTCGAATAGAAAAATCGTTATCGAAATCGAAAGATGTGACGAATATTTTCTATGCGCAGCAAGATATTTTTTTTTATCAAAAAATTTTTGCTTTTTGTAAAAAAAATATACATATACAATCACAGGCACGAGTAATAAATAAGCTGTAGGTAGAAGTTGTCCAGTAAACCTCCTATAAATACCACGGAAACCTACAGACCACGGCAAACACTCCAATTTCCGTCTTCACGAAAGTTTCCATACAAATTACTACAAATTTTCCTTTCGTAATAATTCGTATAACTCATTACAGGCCCCTTTAACTCATGGTATTTCCAACAAGAACTGTTTACGGAGCACTTTTTGACTCGCAAGTGAATGGGGTAAAGCCTGCGCCAATATGTTTTGTAGTCACGGAATGCTATTCTTACGTTGTATAATAATTTCAGTTGAAAGTTGAAATAGAAACGGAACGTTTTCGTGTGGCTTTCTTCATGTTTCTACGAAATTGTCTTACTTAGGGTGAACCACTGTGTCGAAGTGTTTTACTCTTAGTTGCAGTTGTTATAAGACTTATAGATTATTCGTCCTAGCTTACATTCGCGCTGTCGAACTCGGGATAAAATATAAAACAAATGACATACCCGCTTGTATCAGCGACTTCGATTAAGGATAAAAAAGCTGTGGAAAATACGTGAAAGTTTATGAAATATTTCATGTGAGACATTTAGTGCAGGAAATTATCGAATGAATCATGCATGCCTGAAAGTTCTCTATCATCATCATCATCATTAATCGATTATTATCCCACTTCTGGGCACTGGTCTTCTCTCAGAGATGACAGAGTTTAGGCCATAGTCCACCGCCATTAGGTTGACTTCGCATGCCTTTGAGAACGTTATGGAGAACACTCAGGCATGCATGCAGGTTTCCTCACGATATTTTCCTTCACCGTTACAGCGAGTGATAATTAATTCATAATACCGTACATATATAATTTCGAAAATTAAGAATATATAATATTTCGAGGAATAGAGGCGCGTGCCGGGATTTGAACCTCGACCCACCATAGCGTAGTCGAGATGCTTAACCACTAGGCTGATAGCCTACTCACTCATAATATTCTTGAAACGTTTGTCCATCGATTTGCACTCTGAGACACATCTCTGAGACAGCATTAAGACAGCAATGGCTTGTTCATTAGGATGACTCGAAAATTCACATCACAAAATTCGATTCACTGAGTAAATTAGCACAAAAAAAAACAATTTTAACTTCTATTTAATTTTTCGCATTGATTGTACCATAAAAGAGAATTTCAACCGATACATAAATTGTCTCTTTGATCATTAATGCCTCGATTGGGATAACGTTTAGAAGGAAACGTATTCCACTACACTTCTCATATGTAATTATTTTTAATGTAGAGATCGTTCGAGTGACGCAATAAACATACCCACAAATTAGTCGCGGTTTTTGCATGAAAACGCGTACTAAATTTGCACAATAAAAGGGGAATTTCAACAACAATTTTCGCTTTGATTGTACGAATAAAGGCGGCTATTGCGGCGGTTCACACATTTCTGTTGATTACATATCTGCGTTCTTTTTGTGGAAAAAGAACGAAATTTAGGGTCTTTTTTTAAAATTGAAATTGTTATAATTCTCTATAATTTTGACAAGCTGTTCATTATGTTATGTTAAATGTTTCCTGAATGTAGATTAAATGCCTACGGCTGAATGAATTTTCTCGTTTGTGGTTCTCTAAGGACTACTTGCAAAGAAGCATTTTAAGCGGTGACTACACTGAGTTATGTAGTCGGTACAATCTGAATGGTATTGGTAATGGTATTAACACTATTTTACGTCTGAATGTTTAATTTTTAAATTAACATAATAGTCAACGTGCATGCAGGCCGCCTGATATTTAAGTGGTCACTAGAGCCCATGAACTTCCACATGAAACCTCAACTTGGACGGAAATCCTATCGGAGGTTGTATGTGGATGCGTTGTTAATCCAGCGGACTAAGTTGGAATGCCTCTTGTCCGGTGTCCTCTGCCTAACCACACCCTTCAAACCGAAACACAGCAGTTCTCAC
>DWKW01002137.1:0-11445 GCA_018250115.1 Doberes anticus
GATATCCTTATGTTCAAGCCGTACTGATTGTGTTTAGTATATAACTTTCTGTGTGCTACTATGTATGTACTTCTGTGTCATCTACCACCTTACCATCCGATTGCTGAGCACGGGTTTCTTTCTACAATTGGGAATGGCCGTAAGAGCGTACGCCATCACACTATCCTAACAGTGTATTAGTTTGGCATTGACCAATCCGAGTGAGAAGTTGTTTAAAACAAATATTTTTCTGTAACAACAAATATTAAATAATTTTGTAACAGGTAATTTTAAATTATAGGGTAATTTATGAAGTGTGTGAATACGGAACATTTTAAAATAACGGTGACATTGCGAAATTTTTCGCAGTCGAAATTTCACACAAAGGAGTTTATAACATTGCTAACGGAACTGGGATAATGAAAGAGGATTTCGCTTTGCAACGCTTGGTGCAAGTTAAAGGAATTGGTAGGGAATGACTTCATATTCGCTTTCCGTCTGACGGGATCGCTACCAAACGCTAGCCTACTAACAAGTTTTGTTAACTAGTGGATAAATTTCTACGAACCGCTGAATTTTGCACGTCTTAACAAGTGAGTAATTCTGACATAATTAATTTTGGTAGTGACAGAGCTCCATTCGGCGAAAATTACTGTTAACGTATCGCATTTTAGAGTTTTGTATTACTTAAGGTATCGCATATGAAATATAACAAAATATCGCATATAATATTATATGAAAGGTTTGATTGAAAAAATCATATTTCAAGCACTGAATAAAATCAAATATTTACCTTCCGTTCGTGGGTAGTCGAATTCGGACTTACAATTTCAAAACAGCGACCTCTATATTATACATTAAATACAAAATCGTTAAAAAAACATGTGTCTATACTTTATAAAGAACAATTACAAATAATGTTTTCCTTGAAATTCATTACTCAAGCATAAAATAAAAGATAATAATCTGAACCAAATACTACACAGAACGCACAATAAGTATGATTGTCCCCATAGATAACTTGTGGTACACAAATATAGGTGTATACCAGAACTTTCTTCAATCACTTCATAAAAAAAATAAAGGTTCATAAAATCAAATTATGTACACACAGGACGATTCCTAGCGAGTTCTCAACAGTCCAGTCACCACAAATTTGCGAATCTTCTATGACTTGTGGCTATTTTCGCTCTGTTTCCCTCGCACCTCCCTGTTGCACAAACAAACGCCCTGTTTACTGCCGCGCATTGTACCGGATTAATTAATTTGCTTTTATGCCAACACTCTTCGGATTCGTTGAATCATCATAAACGCAAAATATGACCACATACGTTATTTTATAGCATAATGCTCGATATCGCTAATACTGGCCGTGTTTGGAGATTTAGTGATATATTACTTGTAAGTTTACAAACGCTGGTACATTTATTACGACTCGTATTTTATGGTTCTGTGTAAACGTTTATGATATTTCGGACACTCAAGTATTTGCATTCAAATTACTTAATTTCCTATTTCTAATCGTGACAGTCTAATGGGTTTAAATATAAAAATTACATCTATAAGGTTTTCATAATTCACCTCTCTTCTTAGCCTTCCGCAATCCAGCGGATTTGAACTGCCTTTTTCATCTGGTCGTGGAACATAATTTTTTTAAGTCATTGTGTTAGAAGGCGTTACAACTTGACCTCAAAAGTAGCCACGGAAATCTTAGATAAGACTTCTGTCCTCTTAGGTAGGTTGGATGTGGATTGTTTGCAGTGGCCATGCATGCATAGCATAGTGCATGCCATTTGGGCTATATATAATATTAAATACTACTACATATAATACTAATATTAAAAAGTTTCAGTTTTACTAAGGATTTATAATTCCTATTTTCACAAAAAGACTCAAAGACATGTGATTATTCTCATAATTTAGCTTCAAAAGATAAGTGAAAATGTACAGAAATGTGGTGTGTAGAAAATTTCATAAATATAAGTCACCATAAATAAAGCGCTAGTAATACTAAAGAACAAAAATAATAAGTACTCACAGTAAAGATTAAAATGGTATCTCCATTATTATGCTTCTCTTAAATGAGGGTGCGGCATAAATCTGTCGTCTCAAACAAGCAGTTACCTTGGACTTGACTGGTTTATGGCTAGAAATTCTTCCTTAAAATACTAGGGTCGTATTTCTGGTTATTGTGGTGCGTAATCTTGCTTCCGAGTCTGAGAAAAATGACAAATCTGAGGTTCTCGCTATTTATTTACTTTTTATGACATATTTATTCCAAATACGCTCAAAAACTTATTTCATTTCATATGTATCAGACTTGTAAAATATTGTACAAAATTGTACGAAATTGAAGGTTTTTTATTGGCGAAGCAGAGGAAGGGTACTCTATGTGTATGGATGTTGCAAACGAGCGTCGCTTTTAATGTACCGATTTTACAAATAAATGTCTGTCGATTCCTCTTCATTATGCGATGGATGGATTCAATACGCAATATATCTTCCCGTAGTTGGTTTCAGGTTTTAAAGTTAGTTATGATTTAGAAGTACTATACTATCTCTGTTACAGTATGCTGTGTACATATTTTTTTCCGCTGTCACACATTGTGCAATGAAAATATAAACCGAGATATTTCCTATGAAATGTTTTAAGTTAACTTTTAACATTTATAAAATTTTATATTTTAATGCTGCTTCAGTGTTGGTTATCGCGGTGAATCATAATTTGGTCTTATGATAAATGTATCCTACAGTTACAGTATTTACCGGTACTCTACTAATACGTTCTTTGACATCATTGATCAAAAAGGCTCAGATGTTCGGAGCAATATATAATCCTGTATCGACAGCTTCATGCATAAATTAACACGAAACGTGCGCCTATGTGCAAGTGGCTTGTCGGTCGGCTTCTACGAAAAGCAATTCTCTATTCGTAAGCGGCTGATACAGCTTAAAGGCACTTACACGATCTTTATTAATTATGGGACATGTTTTCGAAGTACCTGTACTGTAAATAGTAAGGATTGAGCTCAAAAGCAGTGTTGTCCTAGTAGTTTGTAATCGGCCTCCTTCTTCGGGGAGTCAGATTAGTAGTATAGCAGAAGTGCCCGCACAGCTGTGTTCATGTTTTGATGAGGACAAGAGGTGTTATAACTTGTCCTGGTACCAAAAAACATCCGCTTACATGAGTTGAATTCGATTATCAAAGCCACTTAAAATTCCAATTAAGGGGGAGGAAACGTACCAGCAGGAGTAAATCTGACGCTTGTTTGAACTATATGAATAAGACCCGCAATAAGTCTCAGTAATTATAATTTATTTATAGTCTTGACGAAGTAATAAGATCTGTTGAGCTTTGTTCTACCATCAACCAACCAACCTTAGCTAACAATAAATATGTACGGACACTCAGAAAGAGAATGTCTTCATTCGTCATATTGCAAACATACCGCCCACGTTACCTGTCACCAACCACAAGACATGTTGTCATATTCTGAAATCCCGCAAACATTCCGTTAGGAATACGGATTCTGGTTACGGACCAATGATGTCACAAAATCCGCGAAGTAAGTGAAACCGAGCTTAAATTTAACCACAACACTCCGCAATGAATCACACAAATCTAGATTTACCCTCGCGAATGACATTTGACATCTCACGAGCGGCCCCAGATCCTTTCAAGCGATTTATCCATTGTCATTATGTGTAGTAGGCTTGTAGGCTTGTATTTATATTCACATAGGTGCCGGGCCTTAGGTGAGACGCTCATGAATTATGGAGACCCATTTATGCCGTCACTTATCGCAATTTCTCGTTCTTGGAGGTGTAATTCTTGTGAGCACGACTCTATTGCATTATGAAACTGTTTTGTCCTTAGGGTGGTTATTTTCTTTTGTCTGTATAATGCTGGTGTATATTTAGAAATAAAAATATAAAATTTAATTTGAAGTTTGTCGAACAATGTAATCAATTATTGAATGTAAATATTTATTACATAGCGCGAGCATTGTTCGCTGACAATTTCAACATCCTCATATGAGACAAGCGTATACTTGTAACATTACGAGTAGTACTTACGTTTTGTTACCATTTTTAATGAACGGAAAACAGAATTGGTAAAAAAGCAATAAATTGTCATGTTACAATTGTATCAACATCACAATGGTAGTTAAATAAAGTACTTTTAAGGACGGAAACGCATACAATGAGCATTGATGCGCGATTGAATAGTGTCGTAACTCGCTGTCAAGAAATGTAATGATTAGATAATATGTATTCCATGACTGGTAACGAAGCTATTAACAGGAGCTGAATAAAGTTACGGGTGCGTAAAATGTAAAATAAAAAACGAAATGTTATGTTACATCCTGAATGGGAACTAATTGTAGTAGGTACCCATTTTGAATGTGACAATACGATGCAGGATTTCAAAAAACCACCAGTATTGTTTGTTACCATAAATATGTTTTTTTTTATATTTTTTCAATGGATAATTATGATTATTATGAATCCTTACTATTCATAATAATAATAATTATCCATTGAAAAAAGCTGATGAACGCTCCATTGAAAAAAGCGACATGTTTATTTTAAATGGAGAGAACATATTTGTATGGTAATCATAAAATGAAAAAAAAAACTTGTACTTCGCAAGTTCGAATGCTTAGTTTTTCTTTACTGACTTTGTTAACAATGTACTTACTGATATTTAATGAGGTGTTTCAAATAATAAAAGACGTAGCCTGTTTCTTACCTCTTTCTGTACGTAGATATTTGTTGACACAGCTTCAAACTTGATCCGAGGTTGTTGAACTCGAAACTCTTCGGTGACATTCGTAATTAAGCTTTTTCCATTGTCCTTACATCTGAGAACAAAGACAACCACGTGTAATCGTTTCGTCCCCTTTTTCTATCCTGCCATTAACTCAATTGTTTAAATGATGTTTTTATTGTCGTTTAGTTTTTGTATAGGTACTTTAAGGTGTGAGAAAGTGAAGTACAATGAATATTAAATAATAAAAAACTTTAGAACTGCGTCCGATAAGCTGTTTCTGAGAGCTTACTTGAACATTGGCTTAGGCATAGATTTGAAATTGAAAGAATATTTTTAAAATTAACATCGGAAAGACATATTTATTTTATTGTAATACTGGAATCATCTTATGATACTTTAATTTTTCCGTAAAACTGCATTCTAGCATCGGACGAAAAGGCAAAGTCAAAGCTCTCTCAAAAACCAGCTCAAAATTTGTTTTTTTTTTATGTTTTGTTCTTATATTATTTTACTTTAAGGTTAGAGAAATAAATCAAAATGACACAACAAAGTTTAGAGTCTAAATTTATGTGAGGATAATTTTAACCAACTATTAGTTTATTATAAAACATATATCATTAGTTCATGCATAAACTTCAGGCAAGTCTAAAGGAGTTTAAATTTAGTTGTACTGATTCAGCAATCAGCTCATCGTATTATGTTTGTCAGTTCTCCGTATGAGTTCTGAACTCGAGTGCAGCGTGTGGAACAGGATTGTTGACTTATGTCTATAACTAATCTGAACTTTAGTTGAACCATTTCTGCTTATTGGACGATGAACTTAATATTATGTTCTGATGTGAGAGTAAATAGGACTTTTTAACTATTGCTGATTTTCATAATTTTTGTATCTGCACCCGTACTGTACGCGACCCGTTGACGCAGTCCCGGATTCGATTCCCAGCCATATAAATGATAAATTTTTATTTCAGTTTATGATCTGGTTGATTTTTTTGTCTGTGTGTTATTTATTTAAATAACATTTTTCATACTGAGAATTACTTTAAAGTAGTCAGTAATTTACTTACTGGGCACATGTTTTTCGTCTTTGAATTCATTCACTAAAAAAAATTTTTTTGATTTAAGACATCCGTATCTAAGGTTAAACTTTTAGGTTTTAACTAGATGTAACTTTTCGCTTGTAGATGAATTACAATATCAAGCAAATATTAGTCTAACGTTAATAATGTTTTCTAAAACCTATAAAAAAATCATCTTATCCGAACATTTTTCGATATCATAACTAAAATATAATATTCTCAATTTAATCGTTAAACAATTTTATAGTTAGTCGTGCGACGGACAATAAGCAAGCTTGGTTTACGGGCTAAATCGATCTGACCTTTGCAATGCCAACGATGCTCGCAGCGATGGCGAATGGCATTTGAGGACCTCGACTGTTCCCATAACTTTGTATTGGATATCGATATTATCGGACCACTAAGTGTATGAGATATTTGGAATAAGTTTGCATTGGAAGTAAACTCTTTTCCGAGCTATATTTTGATTTGTAACTAAATGTATATGATTTATTAAAACTATCGATTAGTGCTAAAGGAATTAAGGAACAGATAACATTTTTTTTGTACTTTATTACAACCCTTACAGATAGATGTTCATGGGCTATAGTGACCACTTTACATCAGTTGGCCTGCATGTCATAATCACCATCAATCATCATCGTTGATTGTTTGATATTATCAATGTATGTGACTTATAATAAGTAATGTTGCTGCTGTATCACAACGGTAACGGGAAGTTTTATACTTTTGATGTATATATTTGATGTATGTACTTGTAACTTTAAATTATTGATCTTCAAGTTGCGTCCACTTAGTGTTGTGTGTGGAGTTATATTAATATGAAACAACGAAAATTATTTTCCCCTAATTAGTAAAGTCAAAATGTGAGCAGAATACTAAATCAAGTTTCAAACTGAATTCATTCGAAATATGAATCGAGTCGTGAATTGTGACTAGAATTAAGCGAAATGAGTGCTTCAAAACTTGAGTGTGTATTCAATATGAAGTGTCTAAAGCAGAATGGGTATAAAGAGTGATATACAGAGAATTTCTAACAACTAATCAGCAATGGGCAACGCTAACTCGGGCCACGGGAACCCAAGACATCACAGCAAAAGCAGAAAATGTAGGAGCTTGCCTACCTCGCCTGAAGTTAGAAGGTATGTATAGTACGCCGCTTTAAATAGCAACCCGTGAAAGTTTTATTACAGCCTCTATTGGTGACAGCACAGGTACGCGGATTTCTTGTAGCATAAAACTTTCCTTTTTATTATTACCTACTATGAGTACCAAGAAGAAATCCGAATTTGTAGTTATCACTTTGTTCAAAACTTATTTAAGGGAAATTAAGAGCGGGCATTATACTAAGCATGGAGCTAAAAATACGACCAAGTTCACTTTTACTCGATGTTTCGTCGATCTTTTACGACGAGTCGAGCGCCATATCATCAATATCGTAAAAGCAAAATGTACCAGTAATCTTTGATCTCATGTTGCTGGAGGTGCACAGATAAACAATGAAGCGAGGGCCTTGTAGGGATTTCTTGTTTCGCCTTTTGTGGAGTATTATTATTCGTTGCTGTCGTGTTTTAGATCTAAGAGGGCTATGCGAAGGCGATTAAGATTTTCTACAGTTTGCGTCGTGACATTAACTTTACTTAGAGTGTACTTTTAGCATATAATGCCTTTAACCAAACTGCATAAAATGTTTCAAATAGGTCTTTACAAAAATTTACTTTTCTTTGTTTAGTTAAAGCGATGGCCACTTCACATGTTTTGCAATAGCAATTGATCGAAAATCTGTAACAATTGTAATACTTGGCTTTGATATAATAAAAATGATTAAGCCTCACTCATTTGTCACATACGATACATTGAAACGATTTAAGATCGATAGGTCATTTGCTTGGTTTCGTGCCAAGAAATCTTGATGGATATAACAATAATGTATGTAAAAATGTTACCATTCTAAGTTCATACCATGCTTTTCATGCGATTAACGACGTCATTACATAAAACCTGAAAAGTCTACTGTTAAAATTAATAGTATAATGAAATCATGCGATGTCTGACTGGCCTTTATTTCCAACCCGAAAGTTCGACGTTATTACGATTACTCTCTCAAAAGGACGTTCGTGTTCACGTGAAACGTCATGTAGCGCTCGTTTATGAAGCGACATTCGACAGCACATTTGTGGAAAATCAAGTCACGTGCGTTACAGTTCTTCAGGCTTTGTTTCTTTTACATTTTCGTAAATACGATTCTTTCTTAGTCGTACATCATTATCGGTAACGTTAGTACTAGTTATCGTGATTTACTAATCGTGTGCCACAGGCTAGATTACTTTGCTATGAGATGATAAGAAGGGCAGGCTATTCGTGGGGTATCGCTGAACAGCTTAGACTTGTGAACTAGATTTTGCAGTGGTGAGTGGCCTCCGGCATATCCCGATACCTCCTCCTCCGCGCAAGAAAAAAGAGCCTTTAATACATTGTTGGCCTCGTAGGGAAATAAACTCTTACATGCCTTTGAGAATTTTATGATGTACTTGAAGGTAAGCAAGTTTCCTCGCGGTATTTTCGTCTACCTGTAAGCAAAGTAAACATTTGTTTCGATATTTCTTTATGGTACTTTGTGTATTATTATTTTAATGAAAGCTCTTTAAAAACTGAAATCGTATGGTGACAAGGTAGCGGCACGTAGTGTCTGGCCTGACAGCCTTCATTTCCGAAGCGAGGGCGCAGCGGAAAGTCACGTCACGCGCGATACCGTTGATGGGAATGACAAGAGTTCATATTCCGAATAACGCATTTAACAGTCATGTGATGAAATATTAGTGTCGTGACTTGGTGTGTCAATTTATAATCCTAATTTTCGAACTACTATATTGGGTGTATTCTGTCTCTCGCAAAAATTAAGTATATGTTTGAACTAACCTGATCGGATCGGTGTGTGTGGGATCTGTGTATTGGGGTCTCTGGAACAGACAACGTCTCTATTGTTTTGTATGGACGATATCGTGTCAACCGCCTAAAGAGTTCTGATTGCCATTTCAATCCAATTATGTCATTAAATATGATTATATTGGTGCATTGGAATGAGACATTTTAACGTATCTGCATCTAACTTTTAGCTTGGCCAGGAATTTTAAACAAATTGCAATGAGGGCGCTACTGTTGCATATGTATGGCAGCATTGGATCAGCCTATGACTAAAAACTGAGTCGTAAAAAAGGAGAGACTAAGTTCGCTTTTGTCAGCATAAAAGTAGTGTAAAAGATTAACTATTTATAATAGTGTCGATTGCTGTTAGTTATTTTACAATCCGTCAAAATTGTCATGATACGTTAAGTTGCGCCGACGCACGCGTAAGTCGATACGGTGGACGCCAGTTCTCCAAGTTGCGCGTGTCATGTATCCATTACGCAAAGCAGTCCCGCGTACAATACACAGGGTTTTCGCATAGTAAAGTAAATTTCACATTACCTATAATTTGTAACTAAAATGCCATATATATACATTTAACGCTGATACTAAAGCAGAATAGTTGATTAAACTTTCTGCTATATAGATAACTAAAAAAGGGGTAGCGAAACTTTTTCACTTATTAATCTATTAATATCAGATAACCGAAAAGTGTAAGGAATGTCTACAAATAGATCAGCATTGGTGGCGGTGGCGATAGATTCAAATCTAACAATATGCCGCAAAATCATACATGAACATATGTTTTAATGTTGACCAATGATCAAACAACCTGCAACACTTTTTTGAAATAATGAATATAATAGAACTATCGTCTAAAACAAATAATGTCTTCATTACCCGGCAACCCTATTATGAAATGACATGCGACAACGTTCCATGCGCATACGTGCGCATACGCCAGATGTTCATTGTTTAGATTTGGCCCTTATAGTCTGCCATCTAGCATCGATCGATTGAACAATTCTTTTTTACACATCCTCTATAATGTAACACAATCAACAAAGCTTTGAGAAACGCTATACAATTTAATAATTAGGTCAGAAATATCAAATTTTATTACTTACATCACGTACGGTTTCCGATCAAAGCGCTCCGAAAGGTTACTAACAATTAACTTTGCTTTGTTTTTTGCACGCAGAGCATGTTTGTTGTAAATTAAAAGTACCTAATATTTTTTGATAAGTTTACCAATATTTACGAAAGAAAAGGAGTATTCGATTTTAAAATATCTGTATTAATAATAATTATTATGTTAGGAATTATTAAATTATACATATATTGCTTGCGATTTGATAACATGTCTGTAGAATTTTCATTATATTCGGTATGTAGTACTTACTATGTACATATTTGTATAATTTATAACGAAATTTTGCAACAAGACTGCAGGCACAATTTTTCACGGATCTCGATAACATTCCGCAAAAAAGGGCAGCATTATTGATGAAATGGCGGCTGTCCCAATGATTCCAAAAATTTACAATTTGACAAAAAAAGGTAGTTCTTGTTTATAAGATAAAATAAATTTACTATTTTTATTATATATTAATATGAGCGTTTCATATTTCGTAAGTCGTGAATCGCTTTGTATCGGTTAAGAGAATAGATAACAACACCATCTGTTGTTGAGCGGCTACACTTTATTGACTTGAGATTTCTGGTTTATAGTTGATCATTTTTAAAATGTAATAAAACTTTATAAAAAAATAAAACTTACGTTTTATTATACAGGTAAAATATGTAGCAAAACTAATAATAAACTCAACATAAAAATTTAAAATCTACGCTGGCTAACAAGTATCTGATAAATCAATAAAGTTAAAACTATCTTTAAACTAAAATCTTTAAATCTAAATACTCAGTTGAAATATAAATTGCAGGTAATAAGTTAGAAGCTTTTGCAGCTTCCTAGCCGGTGGTTTATTAGGAAATCGTGACCACGACTGGCGCCACGTACCAACTGCTATAGCGAGTAGTTCAGGTTACATCGGAGAGACAACGAAATTTATACCTACAGTAATATTTGTAAGGATAATTTCTAATAATTTTATGTACTTATTAGAATTTATAATGCAACATACTCTTTTGGAGTTCTTGATGTTTAAATACGTTTTTGTGGAAACATATTTACATATCAGTTAAACCTAATCAAATTGTAGATAAAGTATTTAAAAGCTTATTTTATTAAAAGGTTACACAATTTTTATTTACCTTCCATTTCAAATAAATAAAAAATAAGATTAAACGGTACGCTTTGCAAAAATATTCCTCGTTACACTGATGTATTTAGAGCAATCCGTTTTAATTGAAGTGGAGGTCTAAGTTCCCGCTAGCATTGCTGAAATGCGCCATTTCGTTCATTAAGAGTAAAATCTACTGAGTGAATCTATAAAATAGTCTTATATATCTTATAGAAACTAGCAAAGACGGGATTTTCATATTTTAAGTATTGCAATTTATAAATTGGAATAGTAGAATACTTATTAATAGTATACTGTTAAGAGTTTTTAAGAATTAAGTCCTATATTTTTTTTTCTAATGTCACATGCTGTGGGCCCTATCGGCCTTTACAGCTTCACCGAGTTTTTTTGTGTGGAACCGGAAGAGCTCACCCAGGCTTAAAGGGAGTGGGGGAGGGGTAGG
>DWKW01002138.1:0-11444 GCA_018250115.1 Doberes anticus
TTCCACACCACCTTCCGCAGCTTTCAGATTATAACTAGCGTCGCAGATTGGAGACAGATACACTAGTAAATGCAGTCGACAAAGTCAACAGAGTAACGAATGGTTGCAACCGAGTTACATCAACACACCACAGATTGATTGTAAAAAATCTATGAAACCTTTTTAAGCTGCAAATAAAGTTAAATTATTTTTTCCAGGTTTTGTAGACGTATAATTTGAACACATTTTTGCAAAACAAAATTATTCCAGAGTACGTATGTATTGCATAACGATTTTGATGTTCGCGCGATGACCTGTCTAGGTTGAGAGCTACTTCTTGTAAGCTACAAGTTACGAGTTCCAATATCTGAACTTCGGGTTTTACTGCTAGCTTCTAGATATAATTATAATGTGTTCTCAAGAATATTGTTGTGCAGTAATGTTATTAGCTTTATTAATTTAGCAATTGTTACGTTTACTGTAAGGCAAAAAAATTCATGCCGGAGTAATACAATAACTAATTATAAAAAAGCCGATGTGGGCTGTAATGTCCCAACTTCAAAATCATAATTTGACTTTAGGTAAGGTTTTTGAGCTATGACGTACTGAGCTAGGTGCAACTGAGGTTCTGAGGTGTAGAAAAGGTGCTTTCGTAACACTGATATAATAGTTCTAAATTTTGAAAAAATGCCCTTTAGTTTTAAGAATATAACCATTTATAACATAATACATGTCAGACATTTATAAAATGCATTTTAAAATTACTAAACTTTTAATTTCTGTTAGGCTCAAGAATCTACTGCTCTCAGTCAGTCAGGATAGTCAAGCTTAACCTACGGAAAGGCAGTCCACTATACTGGTGAATAGAATATAGTACGAGAGAACTTCAATAAAGAAGAAGAAATTTCACACGAATGTATTCCCCATAAAATGTTAACAGATTTAGAACGTACATTTAACGATTGAGTATATAAAAACAACTATTAAAAAATAATTTCAAATTAATGTTCATATCCATGAATCTAGCTTTCGCAAATGTATTGATTAAAATACTGAAGTTTGATGAAATTAAAAATGTTGACATCCGAGCGCAAATTTAATGGAAATACAAATATTTAAATTCACATCGGTAAAAAGGGCCTATTTAAAAAGATATCACAAGGTGTCTGCCCTCTGAATGGTTTTTTTGGTAATAAGGTATTTTCGTAGTGTGAGAAGTAATAGATAGACACGGAATTCTGATAATTTCTTTTGTAAAAAGATGGTAAAACACTGTGGATACCTATCTACCATTGAGCAATTTTTGTAACTTGTGCGGGATTTGTTGTGTTTAATAGATTTTCTTTTATTTATCTAAAGTTACACTGCTTCGTCATTGCTGGGAAGAGGTACCGAGGCGACAGGGGGTGAGGGTGCCACAGTATGAATGCAGTTCGAGGCGTCATCGGGGTGAGCATTCAATTTACAATCATCATCGATGCCTATTATCGTCTCACTATTCGGCACGGTTCTCTTCTCAGAAGCGAAGAGAATATAGGCCATAGTTAATCAAGAACGGGTTGGTGGACTTTAACATACGACACGCCTTTGACAGCACTTTATATAATTGTCGACAAGTAAGCTTCTACACTTAGGCAGAGCGAAATCTGCAAAACTTCAAGCTTTAGCTTTCAGGAAGATGTGAAGACAAGCATTGAAAACCAATTTAGTGCATGCGACTTCATACATACAGATTTACTTCAAAAATACTAGTACTTTTTAATAGCTTATGTTACGTAATTGCATGGACTCTACCATACAATTTTCAGCGATATTCTTATTCCCCCTTTTGTAATGTTTGCATTAAGTATTAGATTTGAAAGACTAATATTCAATAAACTTTCAATTTAAATTTTTTAAGCACTCATAAGAACAATATTTTCTTAAATAAAATATTTATCATTAACTTTCATCTAATTCATCTTTTGCTTATTTCAACTAACGTGCATGATTATTTAATCTTGTCGACTAAACTATTAAAAATCGGGAACAAGAAAGTTTTCATACATGTCTATGGACTTTGGTTTGCTGAATCCAAACCTTACGTAAAGATACGTATTAAAGTTACATGGTTTTTAAGTCTTAAGTTAAATATTAGCCTCCATTTCTTGTTTATCGATGTTTCCAGATGCAAATTCTACAAATTGTTTCTTTTTTCATTCAAGATCAAATTGCAGGAACAACGAAGGCGACGACTGCTTTGTTGTTAGCCTTTTATCGTCTACGCGTTCTCGAGGCAATCGTTGGTAAACGATTGCCAAATAAGTGAAGTGCTGTCAAATACGATCAAGTGCAGTGAAGTGTTGTCTGGTGTAGTGAAAGGTCGTTAAGTGCAATGAGGGGTCGTTATGTGTAACGAAGGGTCGTTCAGTGTGGTGAAAAAAGAAAATTGTATCAATTTTAGATGTAAGCTAAGAATTACAAAAATTGTATAAATTCCAGATGTTAGTTGATACGAATAAGTTGTATCAAAATTGTAAGAGAAAATTGTTGTATGGTTTATGTCCATATATCAGCCTTTAGAGGATCTTCGTTACAATTAGACGTGATCGTCACTTCGCGAAGGCATGTGCTATTATACTCATTAAGGACGGAACTCCTATGACGTGAGGTCGCATGTGGATGTGTTGGACAGAAGTCCAATCCAAGGCCACATGTGGATGAGTTCGTACTCCTGAAGACTAAATTGGAATGCTATTGTCCAGTATGTTGTGCCTTACCACTCAAACCGATACACAGCAGTGGTCGCACTGTTGATTTACGGCGGAAATAAGTACTGCAATGTTGTTTCAGCATGCTAGAATTCCACATAAGACTCTTAACTCAAGAGCTAAGTTTTCTGAAACAAATAGTTTGAAAACTGTGAGAGAAATATAACGTTATATCGTTTTGGTTGCTCAGATAGAAATTCATATTATGTGTAGTACTGTTTTGAAATGTCTGCTTTTCATTTATGTTAAAAACAAAAAATATTTCTTTGTGTTTGTTTGTGCTCCATTAGTTTTTATAACATTTTTATGCTGCGCGGGACGGACGAGATGTTGGAAGTTCTGGTAAGCTACGTATCAGCAGCATCATGGAGAATCCACGAGTACTGCGCGAGAGCTGCAGGTGAGCAGCGAATGAGATACGTGTGAGCAGCGCTTGGGCTACGGGTGAGCAGTTGGTGAGCTACGTGCCAGCAGCGAGTGAGCTGCGGGTTAGCACCGTGTGAGCTGCGGGAAAGCAGCGTTTGTGCTGCGCGCAAGCTGCGCGTGACCTAATTGTGAACTACGTGAGATCCACGTGGACGTTGCATGAGGTCCGCGAGAGAACAGTTTGGATCACATTTGAGTTTGTGTCACGACACGAGTTTCCCGGTTTGCGATAGTTGTAAGTACTTTTTTTATTGTGACGGAGAAGCAAACGAGTATGCAGGCCACGTATTGTTAAATGGTCACTGCAGCTCAAGGACGTCTTTATCAAACTTCAATTAGGACGGAAGTCCTATCTGAGTTCGAACGTCGATGCGTTGCTGCTCCTGAGGGATAAGTTGCAATGCCTCCTGTCCAGTACCTTCTGCCTAACTACATCCATCAAATCGAAACACAACTCTCTCATCTGTACTGTCACTGCTGCTTTATTGCAGAAATGGTAAAAATGTGTGGACAGATTAAACTTGAGATTTTTAATATGCTTAATTCGTTCGCTCGATTTGACATATTAACCTCATTTAAAAGTAAATGTTTATTTACAGGTAACCAATTCGTCAACAAAATGTTTTTTAGATGAGCCGACTTCATTAGAGCTTCTAGTATCTGTCAGGATCAAGATCATAATGATTCAATTTAAAACCAGCTCCGGACGCAAAGGTAGGTTATTTGCCTACTGCTGTTCTTTCAATTAATTTAAAATTGTTCAAGTCTCAAAATATTGTCAATCCCTCGTTAGCGCAATGTATTTCTTATATCTCCACTTCATGTTCAGCTCCAGGATTCACACTGTTACACAGAAATCACATTGTTATAATTAGAGCACAAATTTTTTACTCAACCACTTTTTTTTTAATTTAGCTGTAATTCTCAAATTATTTTGATCTCATTGAACTTTGAAAAAGTATACACCCATGTAAAAAAGCAAGACAGCGATGATTTATCGAAGTACTTTAAATGTTATTATAAAAACTTGTATGTACTTTAACCGTGGCTGCCAAAACAATAACTTGCGTTGAAAAAACGTCAAGAGTGGCATAATCGCGGTAGTAGTGACAATTTTATTAGTTCGGCCGCGGGATTCCACATTTTTTTTTACGATAATAGAATAGCAACCGAGCATGCAGGTCCCCTGATCTTAAGACATCACTGCAGCCCATTGACATCCTATCTGTGGTCGTATGTAGATGCGTTGCTACTCATGAGGACGAGGTTGGAATGCCTCTAAACCGAAACACAGCAGTTCTCACACTGCTGCTTTACGGCAGAAATGGCCGTTGCGGTGATGCCGCCGCAGACGAGCTTTTGACATAAGACTCTACCACCATCAAATTACCACCATAAATATTCACTCCTCATAAATAACAAACACGTACAATTATCCCCCTTGCTTTATTTCCTACGTTATGCTTGATTTACCTATTTAGAATTATATTCTCATAATGTCTTCTAGTAAATTATTAATACGGTATTATAACAATAAAAATGTATTTATTATGAGAACCTGTATATTTACAATATACTGTTCCTTTCATATAGATTTTTAAAACAAAGTGGAGTTTGAGTTGTAGCAATTTACGTAAATACAAAGGTTACCTCATGCATCGACGATTCTGTTACCTTTTTTTAACATTCTTTAAGTTGTGGTTGAACTACACTATTAGATACATCTTCAATGATATTTTTAACCTTAAACTGAAAACACCTGAAGACTTTACGCAAATTCCAAGTATCCCTATACGTATACGACTCTACAACACTTCTAACAGATTCTTTGATCTACAGAAGATCTGCATTTTTGTGTCCTTAATATAAATTAAAAACTACACAAACACCGTTGAATGTAATCAAAGAATTCTTGGGACATTATATTATTCGTTAGTAAATTGTAGTACAGAATAACTATTAGATGTACATAGATACATCTAGATGATAGAGTTGGTAAGTAGCCTACTGTAGAAGCCATTGCTTCTGCATCTTCCTGTTTTGTTCACAGTACATGCGTGCTGGCAAACGTGTGTGACTTGACTGCGGCCTGTCCAGGCCCTACGGCCATCCCAAGAAACACGCAGCTTCGAGATAATGACAGTGAGTCGTTGTCTAACCGTCTCCAAACGTGAAGGTAGGTTAGTTAGGAAGAATAGAATAGAATAGAGTCTGCATACATATCCTTTTTCATATCTGTGTTATTTTCGCTCCTGTTATTGCTTCACCATTTACATGATACATATTACTGTCCATAATACACTTATCTAGATCTCTAACCACTTAATTTTGGTGTTGTGTATTTTATCATTGTACCTACTGTATGTAGGCTTTAAACTAGACTAAATGTAAAAAGGTATGTCATTACGTTATGGGTTTCATTTACTCCAACTCATAAAAGTTGAAACTGGCATATAATTAGAACTTACTTTGAGCTTAAAGATCTTCGCCAACAATTGCAGCACATTCTTAACGACCAATTTTTATATCTATCAATAAGAACAACTACACAATCTTTTTACACAGGTTTAACGCAACATTACGCTGAGGCTATCAACGGACTTTGTCGGCGCGATCTTCGTGTGGGTGTTCCTGTGGACCTTCATGTTGCATAGATCTTCAGGCCGATCGAAAATAGTGAAGTGCAGCGTACAAAGTATTTCAGTGCGTTGTAAAGTGTAGTTCAAATTTAAGAAGAAAAGAATATACATAAACTTTTAGGGATAAGCTTTCGAGACAAAAAGCTATAGATTTGTCAATTATGTATCTGTTACTGCAACTACACAGTTTTATATGTTTCAGGAAAAAAAATCTTGCGCACTTAAACTTTTATAAAATTTAATCTCTTTTGTAAACTGTTTTTGTTTCAGTTTTCACAATAGGATGGACGCCGCATCGGAAATCATACGTAAAAACATCGCTCCGCGTGAAGAATCCATCGGATCACCACGTTTGGTTAATCTTCCACACCACCTTCCGCAGCTTTCAGATTATAACTAGCGTCGCAGATTGGAGACAGATACACTAGTAAATGCAGTCAACAGAGTCAACAGAGTGACATATGGTTGCAACCGAGTTACATCAACACACCACAGATTGATTGTAAAAAAATCTATGAAACCTTTTTAAGCTGCAAATAAAGTTAAATTATTTTTTTTCAGGTTTTGTTGACGTATAATTTGAATACATTTTTGCAAAACAAAATTATTCCAGAGTACGTATGTAATGCATAACGATTTTGATGTTCGCGCGAGGACCTGTCTAGGTTGAGAGCTACTTCTTGTAAGCTACAAGTTACGAGTTCCAAAATCTGAACTTCGGGTTTTACTGCTAGCTTCTAGATATAATTATAATGTGTTCTCAAGAATATTGTTGTGCAGGAATGTTATTAGCTTTATTAATTTAGCAATTGTTACGTTTACTGTAAGGCAAAAAAAATTCATGCCCGAGTAATACAATAAATAATTATAAAAAAGCCGATGTGGGCTGTAATATCCAAACTTCAAAATCATATTTCATATGACTTTTGGTAAGGTTTTTGAGCTATGACGTACTGAGCTAGGTGCAACTGAGGTTCTGAGGTGTGGAAAAGGTGCTATCGTAACTCTGCTATAATAGTTCTAAATTTTGAAAAAATGTCCTCTAGTTTTAAGAGTATAACCATTTATAACATAAGATCTGCCATTTATAACATGCATTTTAAAAACACTAAACTTTTAATTTCTGTTAGGCTCAAGAATCTACTGCTCTCAGTCAGTCAGGATAGTCAAGCTCAAGCTATGGAAAGGCAGTCCACTATACTGGTGAATAGAATATAGTACGAGAGAACTTGAATAACTTCAATGAAGAAGAAAAAAAATCACACGAATGTATTCCCCATAAAATGTTAACAGATTTAGAATGTACATTAAACGATTAAATATAATATTAAACAAATATTAAAAAATCATTTCAAATTAATGTTCATATCCACGAATCTAGCTATTGCAAATGTTTTGAATAAAATACTGAAATTTGATGAAATTAAAAATGTTGACATCCGAGCGCAAATTTAATAGAAATCCTAATATTTAAATTCACATCGGTAAAAAGGGCTTATGTAAAAAGATATCACAAGGCGTCCGCCCTCTGAATGTTTTTTTTTGGTAATAAGGTATTTTCGTAGTGTGAGTAATAATAGATAGACACGTAATTCTGATAATTTTCTATAAAGTACGATGTTTTCTTTTGTTAAAAGATGGCCTATTATTGAGCAATTTTTATAACTTGTACGGGATTTGTTGTGTTTAATAGATTTTGATTTCTTTATCTCAAGTTACACTGCTTCGTCATTGCTGGGAAGAGGTACCGAGGCGAGAGGAGGTGAGGATGTCACAGTATGAATGCAGTTCGAGGCGTCATCGGGGTGAGCATTCATTTTACAATAATCATCGATCCCTATTATCGTCTCACTATTCGGCACGGTTCTCTTCTCAGAAGCGAAGAGAATATATGCCACAGTTAATCAAGAATGGGTTGGTGGATTTTAACATACGCTACGCCTTTGACAGCACTTTATATAATTATCGACAAGTAAACTTCTACACTTAGGCAGAGCGAAATCCGCAAAACTTCAAGCTTTAGCTTTCAGGAAGATGCGAAGACAAGCATTGAAAACAATTTGGTGTATGCGACGTCATCCATACAGATTTACTTCCAAAATACTAGTACTTTGATAATAGATTATGTAACTTAATTGGATGGACTCTACCATACAATTTTCAGTGATATTCTTATTCCCCCTTTTTTTATAATGTTTGCATTAAGTATTAGGTTTGAAAGACTAACATTCAATAAACTTTCAATTTAAATTTTTTAAGCACTCATAAGAACAGGATTTTCTAAAATAAAATATTTATCAATAAAATTCATCTAATTCATCTTTTGCTTATTTCAACTAATGTTCATGATTATTTAATCTTGTCGACTAAACTATTAAAAATCGGGAACAAGAAAGTTTCCATACATATCTATGTACTTTGGTTTGCTGAATCCAAACCATACAAAGATACGTATTAAAGTTACATGGTTTTTAAGTCTTAAGTTTAATATTAGCCTCCATTTCTTGCTTATCAATGTTTCCAGATGCAAATTCTACGAATTGTTCTTATTTTATCATTCAAGTTCAAATTGCAGGAACAACGAAGGCGACGACTGCTTTGTTGTTAGCTATCGTCTACGCGTTCTCGAGGCAATCGTTGGTAAACGATTGCCAAATAAGTGAAGTGCTATTAAATACGATCAAGTGTAGTGAAGTGTTGTCTGGTGTAGTGAAAGGTCGTTAAGTGCAATGACGGGTCGTTAAGTGTAAAGAAGGGTCGTTAAGTGTAATGAAAAAAGAAACTTGTACCAAATTTAGATGTAAGCTAAGAATTACAAAAATTGTATAAAATCCAGATGTTAGTTGATACGAATAAGTTGTATCAAAATTGTAAGAGAAAATTGTTGTATAGTTTATGTCCATATATCAGCCTTTAGAGGATCTTCGTTACAATTAGACGTGAGCGTCACTTCGCGAAGGCATGTGCTATTATACTCATTAAGGACGGAACTCCTATGACGTGAGATCGCATGTGGATGCGTTAAACAGCAGTCCACTCCAAGGCCGCATGTGGATGCGTTCCTATTCCTGAAGCCTAAATTGGAATGCTATTGTCCAGTATGTTCTGCCTTACCACACCAATCAAACCGATACACAGCAGTGGTCGCACTGATGATTTACGGCGGTAATAAGTACAACAATGTTGTTTCAGCATGCTAGCCTTCCACATAAGACTCTTAACTCAAGAGCTAAGTTTTCTGAAACGGATAGTTTGAGAACTGTGAGAGAAATATAACGTTATATCGTTTTGGTTGCTCAGATAGGAATTCATATTATGTGTAGTACTGTTTTGAAATGTCTGCTTTTAATTTATGTTAAAAACAAAAAATATTTCTTTGTGCTTGTTTGTGCTCCATTAGATTTTATAACATTTTTATGCTGCGTGGTACGGACGAGATGATAGAAGTCCTGGTAAGCTACGTATCACCAGCATCATGACGAATACACGAGTGCTGCGCGAGAGCTACAGGTGAGCAGCGAATGAGCTACGGGTGAGCAGCGCTTGAGCTACGGGTGAACAGATGATGAGCTACGTACCAGCAGCGAGTGAGCTGCGCTCAAGCTGCGCGTGACCTAATTGTGAACTACGTGAGATCCACGTGGAAATTGCATGAGGTCCGCTGGAGAACAGTTTGGATCACATTTGAGTGTCACGACACGAGTTTCCCGGTTTGCGATAGTTGTAAGTATTTTTTTATTGTGACGGAGAAGCAAACGAGTATGCAGGCCACGTATTGTCAAATGGTCACTGCAGCTCAAGGACATCCTCAATTAGGACGGAAGTCCTATCTGAGTTCAAACGTGGATACGTTGCTGCTTCTGAGGGAAAAGTTGGAATGCCTCCAGTCCAGTACCTTCTGCCTAACTACATCATACAACACAACTCTCTCATCTGTACTGTCAGTGCTGCTTTATTGCAGAAATAGTAAAAATGTGTGGACAGCTTAAACTTGTGATTTTTAATACGCTTAATTCGTTCGCTCGATTTCACATATTGACCTCATTTAAAAGGAAATGTTTATTTACAGGTAACCAATTCGTCAGCAAAATGTATTTTACATGAGCCGACTTCATTAGAGCTCCTAGTATCTGTCAAGATCAAGATCAGAAAGATTCAATTTCCAACAAGTCCACCGCCGCGTTATTAGACCTCGAGGTGCCGTGCGTAGTGTTCCCGTGCGTCTCTCAAAGTAGAAATAGTAAACGAGAACACCGTGGGGTTTTAGCCGGTGAGAGTCCGGCATAACTTCTCTGGCGCCCCCGAGCTGGAGTAGTATCCATAATGGATTTCCCCACGTAAAAAAAAAAAATTACCTGTGTAATAGCTTACTCACACACAGGTTCTAGAAGAGTCGTTTACCTATCAATTTCTTGTAACGTAACTGCACGACGAGAAGGGACGAGGAGCGCGCTCGATGGTTCGGTGAGCGTCAGAGCAGTCAGCAAACAAGTCATGGAAGAAGGATCTCGCAAGCGCGACGTCGTAATCCTACGAGATTACGAAAAGGTACGCAGTTTGGACTTGAGTCATATCAAAAATGATTTATTTGATGCGAACAAACCACAGCAGATAGTAGGACGGTATAGCAGCAGCACTTGCACTGGTTGTAGCGAAACTACACTGCGCAAGCGCTGTTAGCATATAAACTCCAATTTTCTTTTTTACAGTATCTAGTCACCGAAACCGATCGACTTATTCCATTTGCGAACAGGGAAGCATTAATGATGCTGATGAGGTCCTGTTTTATACTGCTTGTTCTGAAAAACGGCATATCATATCATACATGGACATTATGGATCAAAATTGCAACAAAACACCAAAAATTCGTATTTCTGATATAATATAGATAAAACGAATTATTATGTAAAGGCTCCGAAGAAAATTTTCAAGTTTTCTTTGTCTTTTTCAGATAAGAAGACGCAATTCTACATTGTACCTAGTAGTGTGTAATGTAAATAAAAAGGTTGTAACTGCTTCGGATCTTTTATTTTAGATTCGTTAAGTTATACAGCATTAAGCAATTAAAAAGAAATTGTACAAATAAAAACTTATCAATCAGAATGTTTTTAATTTTAATTCTCATATTTTGTAAAATAAAAATGTTATTGTACAATTGAATCGTTTTAAGGGTGTAAAAATTATTTTTTCTTATCTGATTAATTTGATTATGTAAAATTAATTGGCATAAAAGATCATTAAATTGTTTCCAAAATGCGACATTTTTTTTCTTGTAATTAAATTCATGCATTATTCAAATTTGTATTGGATGTTTCACATAATACTTAAAATAAATGTAAAATCTTTTATTGTGGTGTATTAAATTTTTACCATTCCCTTATTTGTACTAATTGTAAGAGCAAAATTGTAATAATGTAATATTTCGTTTTGTAAAAATAAAACCTTGTAAACCAACCTTCACATCGAAGATTTCGTCACGAAATATATCTTTTGTTAAATATATATTTCTTGACGAAATACTCGATGTGTTGCCGGTCCCAAGTCCGGATAAATGGTGAGGGTAAGGTCAGACAACACTGGACGGGAGGCATTCCAACGTAGTCCTCAGGAGTAGCAACGCATCCACACACAACCTCAGGTGTGAATGTCC